>OMKZ01042291.1:0-34225 GCA_900302535.1 Neoniphon sammara
CATTAAACTACAAATAAGACACCAATTTCAACACTGTGATCTTTTCCTCAGAATAACAAGGAAAGCAATACACGACTTGCAAAAGATGCGCATAGCATACTGACATTGATTGAGTTAGCCTTCAGCGATGATCCCGGCATCTGCTCGTAGTGTCTTCCTGCTCCACCGGAGGAGGATTGTTGTCATTTTTCGGTGGCTAGCCGATAACGCTAGCTAGCCGTTTGATTTTCTCTCGAACATACTTTGATTTAGCAGGTAGGTCACAATTTGAGATGGCATTTTGTATCCAACTAAGCTGGTTGTCTAAAGCAACAAAAAGCATAAATTAAAACAAGCAGTTGCAAAAATGAAGTCCCGTCAAATGTCAAACTTGGAAACGAATGTCAGTTAACTAGCTTAGCTCGCATCACTAGCTAGCCAAGCTGTTAACGTTACCGTCCTGACAGCTACTAGCTGATTAGTTAACTAGCTTATCTGCCTTCCTAACGTCAGGTAGTCTTCGTTTACTTGAGTTTTGGTAAAGAAGATTGGTTGGGAGGTCAGAGATTTGTTCAATATAAACACAATGGGAGTTTCACACAACCATAAAATTGCCATCTTTGGTCATCTTTACAAGTTGTTATTTAACAATCAACCGTTGTTTAGATTTTAGTAGAGTATATAAAACTGCATTTCCTAAAAATATCGTCGGTTGTCTTAGTTTCTAAGTGAGAAAACGTCAAGCTAATGTGGCTTTGTTCCAGCAGTGACTGCAATCCACTCCACAAAAAGATACGTTTCCACAAGACATTGTCAACAACCTCTCGTTAGCTAGCTAACGCCTTAACACTGCTGTTTCTTTAAGATGATGCCCGAGTAGGACATTACAGTGTCGGAAGTCCAGCGTCCCTCGGAGCAGCTGTGGGTGCAGCGGCATGCATAACGACATCACGCTGCATATTTTTGAGCTGCTCCAACAGTAGGAAGCTAGAGTGACCATGGCTATACAGAGCTGCAGTGTAGCCATTCACTGCAACACACGAGTTCAAAAATTCACAACTGTCAGTCTCAAATTAGACCCATTAGGAGTGGGGCGTCAGGTTATTTATGGGTGCAGAAAGTTATTAGATATTAATAATTCATTCAAGTCAGGGTTTTAGTCATAGTTTTTGCTGTGTTCTGCAATATTCATCAAGACTGTTTTCTGTGAATTAAGTACCTTAAATTAGATATTTAAAGACCATAATCTGTGGAGAGGAATGTGGTGTTGCTTTATCTTTTATCTCATCTGTCTTTGATACAGTACTGCAGTTACATTAAATTGGCTTTGACATACTGTAACAATACATCCATCTAACTGTCTTGAGTTGTGGCCCAGGATGTTAGAATGGAGTGTGGCCCAGCTCTGCCGGACAGCCTGGTATTGGAGATCTTCCTGCGTTTACCCCATGATGCTGTGTTGAGAGCTGGTCTGACCTGCAGACAGTGGCTTGCTGTCTCCAGAGATGAGTTCCTGTGGAGGGAGCTGTTCTACAGCTATTACCGGATCCCCCGCTCTGTACCCAGGCACCCAGGTGCACTTGTAGTTATTTATTTCGCTGACAAACTCGTATACATTTTCAAATCAAGCATTTAGTTATTTATTGCTGCAACACTGATGTACAAGTAACCTCTAATCTGTCTTTGTGCAGCGGCTGCATCCTGGTACAGGGAGTTCAAACGTCTCTTCGACTGTATTCCTTGTGTGGAGGTGCAGACCTTGAGGGAGCACCATGATCAAGTGCTCCACTTGGCTTTCTCCCATAGGGGTCACCGTTTCTCCTCTTGCTCCAAAGACTGTACTGTCAAGGTAGGGAATAAACTACTTGCACCCTAGAGTCTGTAGGAGTTTTTTTCCCCAACCAGACACTACACTGCTTAGAGCATCCTTAGTCAGAGACACTGTGGACCTCAATTAGGGGAGCCAACTGCTGTAGTATTTGATTGGAATAATTACCTGTGGATTCTTGTGGGACTCTTGACACTTGATGGCATTTTTGCCATATTCCTTTGAGCCAAACTTATTACCTCTGGCAGGAGGGTTATGTGATCACTCCTGTCAGTCTGTCTGTCTGTTTGTCTGTCTGCCCCTCCATCAGCAGGATAAGCCAAAAAATCCTGAATGTATTTGCAGAAAACTTGATGGAAAGATTGGTCATGGGCCAACAAAGAAGTGATTAACTTTTCAGGTGAATCGGCCCCAAGAGAGCATGGCAGCGGGTGGAGTTTAGAACAAACAGGGCCATAATTTCCAAATGTATCCATGTAACATCACAAAACCCAGTGGGGAGGTTGGTCATGTGTCAAGGCAGTACTAACCAACTTTCCTCGCTAACTGGCCAGAAGGGGCGTGTCCCATGCCAACAGCATTGCTGCAAGGAAGCATGGCTTAACAAACAGGGCTGTGTCCTCCAGCTGCAACCTTGGTGGAGGTCTGTGCTCTACTCAGTGCCTTCTTGTTTGATGGTTGTCCAGTCGCTTTCACATAATTTTATTTCCCTCTGTCCTTCTTGTCTGTTTGCTTATGGTGATCAGCTGTGGGACACAGAGCGGCCAGATGGTACTATCTCCTTGGTGCACAGTTCCAGCATGCGGCAGTTCAACTGGGGCTACACACAGTTCTCTCAGTTCAATGCTGATGACAGCCTCCTGCTAGTATCTGGTGTCTACCTGGGCCCACACCAGTCCTCCTCTGGGGAAATTGCTGTCATCAGTATGGGTGAGAACCACATGTGCACACAAAGGGTTTTGTGTGTTATTGTTCCCTGTGGACTTTTTTGTTTTGTTTTTAGTAAATAATTGAAATGTGAGATATTTTATAAGGATGTTATGGTGCCATTTAACATGAATATTCTTTCAAAAAACCCAGGCAGGCCCTCCCCTGCTGAGATAGCATGTGCGCTTCTATGAATTCAACCTGAGCAAAACAAGTAAAAATTAATTGCAAGGAGGAAATAGAAGTGGGCCATATTAAAAACTGTTCCTCCTGCAAGGCGTCCAAATTCATAGATTAATTAATAATAATAATAGCAATAATATTAATTATAAGATTTTATTTCTAACATACTTTTCATTAAAAGGTAGTCTCAAAGTTCTACAAGTTTAAAAAAATAAAACGTAGGGAGTTTTACACATCAATAAAATAAGTTTTATCATGTCAGCATGTCAGTGCCTGGTCATATTAATATTTTTCTTTGTTTTCTGTTGAAATTCTGTTTCATGCCACTTGCACTTGGTTAAGGTTATTGCCATCATTAGCATTAGCCTCTGTCTGTTTCACCAGGGTCAGGCAACATTACATGAGACATGTTGCATTACCACCATTCAAGTTTCTTCTCATGGCAGAACATTTAATTTGTTTATAATCTTAATCAACATTATAATCCAGCCAAGAACAACAAAACATTGAATACTTATGAGTATCTCAGTTTGGCTTATTATGATACAATTTGTTGAATACATTTAAGTGATGTATGATGCAGAAAACAGATGCATAGGGTGATGTGAATGAGGTACATGAAAACGTGTGTGCGGCACATAGACACCCATAGTAGACCATTGTCATGACAGTAACATCATGGTTGTTTGCTTTGTTGCGTTTACTTGTCATTTGTAAAAGCATATTAAGGATTTTACAACATATATGCTACCTTTTTTATATTGTGTTGTAGCTTTTGATCGCAGACTGAATCGGCTATGTGTTATGTTAGTGTATAATTCTGGTAAAGTGGGTAGTAATTTTAACATAAATGATTAACTCAGTGTGTGTGTGTGTGTGTGTGTGTGTGTGTGTGTACGCGTGCGCGCATTGTTTTTTTGTCTGTGTCTCATCCCTGTGTTTGTTTTTCCACCTCTCCCACCCTCCCTGTACCATGCCGCACTACAGAGAATTACACATTGTTGTCGCGGGTCAGGAACAAGCCCTATGACGTGTTTGGCTGCTGGCTGAATGAGACCCACTTGATCTCTGGGAACCTGCACTGGATAGGAAACATGACGTCCTGCTCTGTGCTCTGGCTCAATAAAGCCTTCCAGGTGAGGCCCAATTTTACACCCCAGAATTCTTAGAAATGTCAGTCAAAATGATATGTTGCCAAATGCGAGTTGAGCTCTTAAAGGAGGGATTTTTTTTCTGACTATATCTACTCAGTTGATTATGTTTAGTAACATTGTTGATCAACTTAAATATTTAACATATATTGAATTTTTTTCTTCACAAGGTCTTCAAATATTCTCTATAAAGCACAATTATTTTCCTCTTTCCTTGTTTGCAATAGAAAACAGTATCACTTAAATTTTTTTTATCAACTGGATATGAAAACCCAACTAAAATCTGGTGAATAAAATGTAATTAAAATTAATTGAAAATAGTAATTGAAAAAGGCTGTGAGATGATGGTGTTGCACTCTCTACTTCAGTCCAAGCTAACACCTTGGCCTCAGCTGAGTGAGGTCTCCTACCTCGTCTTGTTGTATCAGCAGGACTCTGAAGAATCAGAACCGGCTCATCCTATCACTCTCTGCAAGAAGACTGCCTGGTGCAAACTTGGATTCAACGCACTTTGGCCTCTTAAATTATGTTTGCAACCAGTTGGCCTAATTTGGCAAACTAAGACAATTTTTAAAAACATGGTGCGCCCTTTGTTATACTCTATAGGCTATTTGATATCAAAGGATATTTTAGCCTGATGCTTCCTGATTTTCTCTGTCATTTTGACATTTCAGGATAAAATATGGTTAAATTAGATTGCTAAAACTTACATGACTCTTAATAAAAGGTGTTTGTTAGGTAGTTGATGTTTGCATGCTGGTGTAGTTTGCCAGTGATAACTCCAGTGAAATGTGTCTATGCAGCACTTTGAGTGATTTGCCATCCAGGTAGCGGACTCAGATGCAACACAGTTAGGTTTGCTGGATAGGAATTGGTTTGATAGCATATTCAAGAGGATTTTAACAAAGATTTAAATTCAGATTTTATTCAAAGATTGAAAAAGTTACAGCATCACTGGATAGGTCCAGATAAAACACTGGATTATCTAGAATGGTATTGAATCAATGAGGTTGTCTAGATAGGTTTTAGCGTATCCTGCTATGCAACATGACTTCTTTCCACAAAGTGTTGATGGGTGCCCTGTATCGTGACATGCCACATAAGCTGCTACTCACCCTTTTTGCCTTTGCCTAAGTCACATAAATTGAGTATGCAGTTTGTTTTGTGTTTTGACTTGATGTGCATATTTAACATTTGCAGTGTAGACAGCATCAGCTGTCGAGATGCAGTTAGGACAGGGTGTCAAGTTTGAATGTGTGAAACTGTTTGAATGCCAAATTGGCTTTCTCTGAATGAGTTAAGTTAAGTTACTTAAAAAAATCATACACTAATTGAATTAATTATCATGTTCTTTCTTCATTTCCCCACCAGGATATTGAATCAGAGAATGTCAATGTGGTCAAGCGACTTTTCAAGATCCAGAACATCAATGCCAGCACCATCCGCACAGTAATGGTGGCTCACTGCCGGCGTCACGACAACCCGGACTTGCTACTGGATTATGAAGCCCAGTCGCAAGCACGGGCTGAGGCCCAAAGCCAGAAGGGTCAGCAGCACCAGCCCCTTCTCTTTGACCTGGGCACCACTGACAGTGAAGAGGAAGAGGAGGAAGAGGATGATGAGGAGCGGCAGCGGGAAATGAGCCCCCAGGGCCTTTCCACTGCCCGCCTCCCACAGCCCACCGTCTCATGTCTAGAGCATGTTATACAGGTGAGTGATAAAGCTTGACATAATACATACAGCTGCCACTAAAGCTGTCCATGCAGTGTTTAAAATAGATGCACTGATGTGGATTATAGTCACTGAAATGTGAAATTACAAACTGTAATCATGAACTGTATAACATCCTATGGGCATTTTATTCAGTTTTCCTGAGCACATGATCTTCTTCAAACTGTCTCTCCTTTGTCCTTTATTTCCTCCCCTCTGCTGTCAGGGTTGTCAGAGTGTAGGGACCCTGGAGCTGGAGATTGAGGCCACAGTGGCCCGGATGATGGGCAGAACCCACACGAAGGCCCCTGACCCCAGCCTCATTGGCCCCTCTGCCCCCGGCGAGGGAGAGGACAAGACATACCTGCTCTTCACCACCGGCAGCCTTACTTACTCCCCTCACCAGATAGGTACGGTTGCTTGCACACTGCTGCAGTACAACCATAGTGCATCAATGCGCAACAAATATAATGCAACAAATACATCATTTTCTGAACCTTTGTACTTAAACAGTGCCACATATGGATCATTACCTCTGCCAAGGAGGGAATGTAATCATCTTCTCTGTCATTTTGTCTGTTTGTCTATGATAAAGACATCTACAAAAGTTATGAAAAGATTTACACAAAACTTTATAGAAAGATTAGTCCTGAGCAAAGGAAGGGCCAATTAACATTTAATGCCAGTTGGCTTAAAGGGTGCGTGGCAGTGGGCAGATTTTTCTAGTATCAGACATTTCTTCTCATGCACTTGTCTTTCTCGCCTCCAGGTATTAAGCGGATCATGCCTGACCAGATGACCACTTGTGGGCCTGTCCTTGGGGAGGAGCGGAGTTCAGACGAGTTCTTTGATTCGCTGGACCATGTAATTGACATCCATGGTCACATCATTGGTATGGGCCTTTCTCCAGACCATAGGTAAGTGAATACAGGTAATGAATACAGTGTCTTTTAATGTAGCAAACAGCATATTAAGTCTAAAAATTAGCCACATTTACCAGTTTTTCAGGTTCGCTATGCCTTTATGACTCTAACTTAACTTCTTGATTAGGTACCTTTACGTGAACAGCCGGGCATGGCCAGCAGGATGTGTGATCTCTGACCCCATGTCACCGCCACCCATTGCTGAGGAAATCGACCTGCATGTCATCGACCTAAAGAGCTTGAGGGAGGAGAGAAGGAGCCTGCGGGCCCATCGAGCCTTCACACCGAATGATGAGTGCTTCTTTATCTTCCTAGATGTCAGCAGAGACTTCGTTGCCAGGTGGGTTACGGATCATACTGTTTGGTGTTCAGCACAATATCCACTTTTCCAAAACTATTGTATTTTTCTCATTGTCCTGACACTGGGAGGAATGTACAGATCGACAAAAGATTCCAACACTCGCTGATGCCTGATGACATCATCCATTGTTCTACCTCTAAGGTCCTGCACCCTTCCTTTGGCCAACTGGACATGAGCCTCAAGTGATTGATAATGTCTTAGTTGCTCAAAAGAGAAGCATTAACACCACAAGCTACAAAATATATGAGGAAACGGTAGTAATGGCAGCATATCTAATTAGATTACCAGTCCACTAAACTAGTCCGTTTAAATGGTTTTCAATAAGTAGAAAAGGTTTTATGTAAAATCACACACAAAGTACTAAAGTTATTAAGCAAAAATGACATTGTGGCTCCTCTAGTATGTAGCAGGTGAAGGGGGATCAATTCCTACCAGAGGAATCTATATTACAAGCAGAATTTTTGTCACTTTCACTGGGTTTAGGGGTTATTTGCCACCTACTGGCAGTCATCGGATTTCTCAAATGCCATGTAAATGACAGCTACATTTCTGCTAGAGAAACCCACTTATTGGGCCATCTAAACCCATACTTGGGATTTCTGAACTGCTTTTTACATTGATTTTAATCAACTGACAGCCCTAGTTAACACTGTTTTGTGAAAGTAGTAGGCCATGAGAGACTGTGCTTTTCAGTGAATTCAGAACAACCTCCGTGCTTTACAGTGCAGAGGCACAGCGTGTAAGGCATAATGCAAAGTGGAGATCACATTTGGACTTTAGAATGACAACAAACAGCACACAGACAAAAGATGGATAATGCTTTGATGACAAGCTTGAAATGATGTCAAAGTAAATACCTAACTGACTTATTTCATCCCTCAGTGGAGCAGAAGACAAGCATGGCTACATCTGGGACCGTCACTACAACATCTGCCTAGCACGTCTGGCACACGATGACGTGGTGAACTCAGTTGCCTTCAGCCCCGCAGACCAGGAGCTGCTGCTCTCTGCCAGCGATGATTCTACCATTAAGGTCTGGCGTTCACCACGCATGGTCCGCTTGGCACAGACTCCTTCACGGCCACCAAGGCCCCGCAAACTCCTGTCTTCCTGGCTGAGCCGCAACAGGAACGCCACATCTGCCAATAGTGTCAATGGAAAACCTTGAGTCAGGTTGGAAAATACTTCAGGGAGGGAGAGGGAAGAGGAATTTTGTTTTACCTTTTTCCTCTATAGTGTGAATTTACACTCCAGGTATATATACAGTGTGGGTACTGTACATGGCTCGTGCTCACATTGTTATGACCCATGGCAGTGCTGGGTGTCTTCAGCCAACAGGACACTGGATGTGATGTGACTCAGGGTTAGACATGAGGGAGCGCTATTGCAATAGCAGTTAACAGAAATCACCATAAATGCGCTGTTGCTGTTAGCAGGGGTGATACAAAACGTTATCACAGATAGAAATAGCGTATAACTTACACCTAAATGTACATCCAAACCTGTTCTCCAAAAGAGGGTTCTATCTGTATTTATTATGTAATGTTGCACCTAAATAGGTCCCTGATGTGTTTTCCCTCAAGCTGAAGGTCAGACACAGGATTTTGAGCACAGACCCTCTGGACCTTAGGTATCATGTAAATGTGTTGGAGAGATGGCACATTACAATTGTGGTTGTCATATCCTGCCCAACAAATGCAAAGTACAGTAACTGAAATATATGTCAAAAATGTTTGTTTTTTTCTTATTATTGAATTTCTTGCAAGTTGTCTTGCAGGTTGTCTAACTTGTGTATGAGCATGACTGTCTCATCTCTAAACCTGGTTTTCAGAGTAACAGAATTACAGTAACCATGAAAATAAGGGAGAACATTTAGCTGCTTTTACTGCAGTCTGGCTTGGTTTTCCATGATGGCTCATTGATCAGGCGCACAAATAATAGATTACTAGAATGGTAGAACTATTGAGTAACTTCATGTGGAATAGTCATTGAGGATCCATTAAGCTGAGGAGTGACTACCGAGTTTACAACATAAGGATTATGTTGAAAAAACAGTAAAATTTAAGGTGGACAGATACCGCATGATTGGATATCTTACTGTACGCTGTTATCCAGGCTAGCTAGCCAGTTGGCCAGCTAGTTGTTTTGTTAGCTGTGAGCAAATTGTTGTTGGGCCTACATTGTATGAGATAAAATGTATTAACTGTTCTGATCTCAAAGAGTACATACTCTCCGTTTCCAAAGAAGATACTAATTTTAACACTATTCATGTATTCATTATTAGGTGCTGTCGCTCTTGTATCACAAGGAAGTGTCCTTTAATTCATGGAAAGGCACTTGGAGCTATCTGGATGATTGTCAAGTTTTCAGGAAGATTTTCACACTACAAGTTTAAAATCCCAGTCATTACTGTGGAGTACCTTGTTACATGGATACTGCATGAGTTCAGCCTCATCTTGGACAACTTGGAATTTGCCTGAATAAAATTTGAAATATATCTTACAGGATTTCAGTGCCCTGCTATTCAGGTGTCCTCTTTTGAGTCATTGATCGTCTGTAGGGCTGGGCGATATGGACAAAATCAGATATCACAATACCTTTGACCCAGTACCTCAATATGGATATTGTGATTATACTGTAGCGACTGATGGTGCTTTTTAAGTTATTTACACACAACACAGCCTTTAAAACCAGGAAAAGACAACACTAACATCATAACACAATATGACGATATCCAAAATCCCAGACAATATCTAGTCTCATATCACGGTATTAGTAAAATATCTGCATATTGCCCAGCCCTAATTCTAAGCACAGTTTTAATTTAAAAATCCACTCTGCTCCTCCAAAAAATGTTGAGAATAGACTTTTTTTCCCCACAGCAGCTGTTTTGACATAAAATTGCAGGTAAACACAGGTGTGTCTGATGAAATTAATTATGCAGAGCCAGCTTATTGTGCATGCTGGCTCACTGGAAAGGTCATTAGTAACACCTGTTTACCCTGCTATTCATGTCAACATGACTGCTGTGAAGAAGGTCTATTTGTTTGTTCTACTTAACTGTACAAATTACATACACTATTAAAGATATTTACATATTCGTACACATTTTATATCACTCTTAACGTATTAGAAATATACATGTTTTGTACACTGTGATTGGTTTTGAAGAGATAATCCATGTTTTGATATGGCATGGATTTGTTTACTTTCAAATTCCCTAACTCCTTTCTTAGGTTAATGATATAATTTTCAATAAATAAACTCAATAAATTCACGGATTTCTAAAAACTGTAGCACTGCTGTAAACAATTGTCTTTAACAATTACTTTGAGCAAGCACAATAAAAATAAAAATCAGCAGACAAAATTACAATTTTGATTTGCAGAAAGGTTTTTACAAAAATACCACCTAGCAGTTGAGATATATTAGATATATGATCAATATGATCCGATATGAGAAACAGGATATCTTTGTGAAAAGTGTCTGAATTTCATGAATTTATGAGAATAACCATTATGCACATTGATTTGAGAAGCTGACACAGACTAATAATCGGGACTATCAAGTCATAACAAGGTTCACCTGAAAACTGCAAAGGTGACAATGAAATTAAAAGTTTAACAAGCCTCAAGGGGCCCATTATGATGCCCCACTGGCACCAGCAGAGAAGTTTGGGTATTAAAGGAGGCTGGCTTGGTGGCTTCTCCATTTTATTTTATTATGTGATAATAGTGGTTTAAATTCACATGCCATCTCCCAAGGATTTCATGTCTTAGACGTTGTGTGTTCCTGCACACAAGTTGATTGGCCAGTCCTTTACCTGTGTACACTATTTTAATGGGTGTACTTACCTACAAAGCCTCTCTAAGGCTGCATTTTTTTTTTTTTGCTGTTGCTCAGATCCAAACTAAAGTCATCTATTCATTCATTCATTTTTCATACCCACTTATTCCTAATTACGGTCATAAAGAGCCTATCCCATCATGCATTGGGCATAGGGCAGGGGAAACCCCCTGGACAAGTCACCAGTCTATCACTGTGCCAGCGCACAAACACACACACACACACACACGTTCACACCTACCTGTCTGGGCAATTTTGAGTAATTCTTCACCTGATTTGCATGTCATTGTACATGGCACGGAAAGATCCAAACTGAATTATAATAGTAAAATGTTCATGAAGTGCCAGTTTATTCGGTGCTGTGTGTTTAACTATTTCCACACTACGTAAATGTTATTCACACAACTGCTGAATGGGGAGAAGCACAGAACTGACCTGTGCAAATGGGACTGTGTTGATTCGGTTCCTGCTAAAAACCACAAGGACCACAAAGTAACAAAAGAGTGTGTGTACCACCACAGTACCCAAGGTGCACCACAAAGTACACAAAAAACACCACAAATTGTCCTGAAAGACCGCAAAGTGTACCATGAAGCAGAAGCAAGGAACTGACGTAAGAGAGGAAAAACATAAATGAAAAAGAAAAATGTTTTGGAGAAACTGTAGCATTACAAGCAGTGGTTATGAAGAGAATATAGGAGAAAAAGTTATTTTATCACTGAAGGAAAATGAAGAACAGAGTTGGTAATATATGGCCAATAGCTATGTTATCTGTGTCAAGTTTTTCAGTCTTTTCATCTGCATGCAATGTTACGTTTGTGTAAGCTTCATTTTGCATAAATTATTTCACAATTGGTTTCTTCTTTTTGAAACGTCCGTATTACCTGGGACATTATACAGTGTGAAGGTCATGTTCCTCTGTTCATCTTTACATCCCCTTCTTCAAATCACTCATTGTCAGAACTGTTTGCTCTGTCTCTTAGTTAAACTGTCTTTTAAAAAATGACTTCATGTGAACTTCCTCATCACACCAAGCAATAGTGATCTGGGATGAACAAAATACAGAAATGGGATGTTGCAGATTTCAAAAAAATCACAGCTGCCTGGCCTAGCTGCATACCATCAAGGTCAACGTGTCCCATTGACTCACAGTGGAATTCACATGACACACTGCCTTTGGGAAACTTGGGTCATGAGTGTTTGTAAGGTCCTAGACTACCTCTTGTATTCAGCATTGGGGTGACTTCGTGCATTTAAAAGTACAAATCCTTTAGGTCTGCAAAGGATGTAATGTCAGTTATTTACAAAAATCAATAACACCTTAACTGGGCTCGAAATGCGGTTTTGATCCTGTGGTGTCCCCATCTTTAAGCCCAGCTCTACTGATTTGCTGCAAAGTGGTCGCCTCCTTGTTGTGTGTTTATAACAGAGCTGTAAAAGGAAATTGTTCTTACATGTATAATCCAGTTAATTTTATCACTAGCCTCTGCACTGCATTCTGTCAGTTTTGAGTTAATCAAATAGTCATGCTGGTTTATTTTGAAGTTGGAATTTTGGAAGCCGATTACAGATTTTACATTGCGGAAAAAAAATTAACAAACATCTGAAAGAACTGTACAATCAAAGGAAGACAGTATTATGATGTACAAACAAATTTTATTTCTTATTTACAGACTTCCTTCATGTTCACATTATGAAGACCGTGGAAAAACAATATTATAATGGAAGCTATCACACTGTGAAATCAAATAAACTGTCACCTAACAAGCCCATCTTAAACCTCTCTGGTTAATGTATTATTATAGAATATACTGTGGATATAGCATTAATTTAATATGATAAAACTAAGTAATTTAAGTTATATAAGATATATGAACCTTTTTAACAGCAACTATATATGGAAATATTGAAAAATAAATTCCATCTATAAGGAGAAAAAATACATTTATGTAAATAACCAAAATACCAAATACAATAAGATGAACTGACAATGAGTAGTGCCACGTTGCAGTGGTGATAAACCTATTACAAAATTCTGTTAAAGGATAAAAACAAAAATGAGATTAGTATCTGCAGTTCTACAAAGTTGCCAAACTACACCACAGTCGTTTGTTTGTTTGTACATCAGTTAAAAAGGGCTTTGCTGGAATTCAGTATGTCAGTAAATGCTGCCAAAACAAACAAAAAAAAACTCCTAATGAAAGTGCACCTATTACTACAATAATAGTAAGAAACGGATGAAAAATAGAGAACTGCACTTATTTAATCATTGACAAAGAACAATAGAGATTATTAGTATCTCTATCTTTAGTATAAAGATTATTAGTAATTAGTCCCATGATATCCCGCCAATTCTGTTAGCTTGTGTCTGTGAAGATGCAGGTTCCTCATGTTATTTGTCTCCTGTCTCAGATTGTCACAGGATGTTACATAAATGGTAACTGTAACACACACCTTTCCTCCAAGAACAGAAACAATTTTTAGTCTGGGGGAGTTTTTCAAAATGAGCATAAATGCTCTGTAACTGTGTGGTCACCTATGCTGTTGATAAGAGGTGGGCAGTAGGTTTGACAAGGACCCAGGTCTTCCTCTCATTCTTACAGGTTCTTTCTTTGGGCAGAAGTAATGGTAATGGTCACAGATTGTTCATCAATGTATTTACCTCCAAGTGTTTTAGTAATGACAGACCGTGTGTGCTTTTAAGTCTCCACAGATAAGGACATTTCCTAGAGCCTGAAAATGGCTTTTCTCTAATTTTAATTAATTTGACCCAGTGAGTGTCTGACTTGATTTACACTGATTAGTTTATGTGAAGGAAGAACAATCTGTCTCTATGTCTCTGGTTCTATGTCTAGCAATCTTTATTTTCAATAGAAACTATGTAACAGCCAGACAATTTTCTTAGCTCATCACTTAAAACACAAAGGTTGGCAATTGCTATCATCCACTACTGCTAATCAAACAGAATAAAGAAATGCATCACTTGCTAGAGCACTTAAGGCATCAATCAAAATCCTGCTGATAAATTATATATAACAAAATATAGAATATTTATACATTTCAAATGCATCTTAAATATAATAATGCATTGTTTAATTTATATAATATCAATATGGTAATAAGATATTTAATTCCAATATCACTCTTCAGATATACTTCATATTTATATAGATATTCATATATCATATCTAGAATACCAAGAATGTCACAAAGATTTAGAAAATCACAGGGTGAGTGTCATATCAGGTTCACAGATTATTACATTCCACACTCATTCAGAAAATAGTATTTAATTTATTTGTGCATAACATTTAGAAAGCCCAGCAGATGCTCTTGTACTTGCTTCTTTATCCAGACTTGAGTTTATCTTTATGTACTTTAGCTGTTGGAATGTTCTCTATGCTGTGTTTTGACAGCATGTTGTGAGTTTTGCCACAAAGCAAGTCTTAAATATACAGGGGATAAACAAAATCTTTTTCTATAAAGTGCAATAATGTTTAAAGTCACAGATCCACCGCCTTGTTTAACAGCTGGCAACAAACATTTGGAGTTGAAGGGAACCTTTGGCTTTTTAAATATAAGCTCATGAAAGCCTACGAAAAGTGTGAAGACCATATTAGTTTTCTAGGGGTCCAGGTTTTATATAAGGACATGCCTCTTCAAGCCTTTGTTCTTTGGAACTGGCCTCTTTGGAACTGTTATTTGGCTCATTCTACTTTGAAAACTCACATATAAAAGTGGTTGAGACTGTCAGACTTTTAAACCTGACACACACTTCTAATTGGCATTCAGCTTGACTTGCCTTTGTAGTTGCTAATGTAACTGTGACGTAGCTCAAAATTAAAGGACCATACCAGTGATTTTGAATGTTTTAGCCATTTAGGTACAATTTACTCACATTTTATATTGCAACAAACCATTTTGCATGTCATGCAAGGGTGTTAAACAACATATAATCAAAATCCCTTGATTTTCAATTTTGACTTTTTGGTTGAGATACCCATCTTATAATGTTCTGCCTCTAATAACGAATGAGGACATCTTTATTACGGTGATGGAATACTGGGGTGGAGAAAGTTTGAAATCTCTCAAAGTTAATTTTCATTTTGTAGTGGAATGACTATAACGGCCCAATAAAAGGAAGGAAAACTAATACAGGAGTTTTAAAATATAACTACTTGCTTTAGAAAAAGATAAGCAGAAATATACACATTTTGTAGACATTGGGCTAACAGTGTAAAATCACTGGTATGGTCCTTTAAAATTCTTTTTCATTTGGTGTTTGTTACTTCGTCCATCCCCTGTACATCTACCAAAACTGTGACACTTTCTGTTTTTTCATCTTAATGACATTCTCTGTGTATAGTGTAAATATAATTTAACATAGCTGTCAAAGATATAACTTATATTCATATAACTCCTATAATTATATATATCTATTATATGTATCATTATTATCATCATTATTATCAAAACATCATCATTTTGATTAGTTTACTATTGTTTTGTCGGAGCAATTTGGTGTAGTGGCTTCCACAGTCAACACACTATAAGCCCGTAAGGTCTACGATGGCCTTAATGAAAATTGTATCATCTCTCAGATACGAGCTCTTGCCGGCCAGTTTCGCCAGGGGACAGAAGAGCGGGCAGCCACTGGCAATGTTCATCTCACTGATTGGCCGCTGAAAAGAGGTGGAGCTGACATCAGGGCGGAAGGCATCGATGATGTGCTCCCTGTTGTTCTGATCCAGGAGCATCAGAGTCACCTGGAGAGGGAGCAGAGTGAAGCTTTCAGAGACAAAAAGACGAGCACGCTTTGCTCTATTTGTTGCAGTGGTTGCGGATTCAAGTGAACGGAGCAAGAGGGATGTATTTATCATAACTCCTACCTTCTGGCTGAATGGCCACTTGAGCAGAGCGTCACACTTGCCCTTCATCACCACAAAGAAGAGTGACAGGTGAGTTCCTCGACCCGTCCCGTCTCCGTTCAAGTACAGTCTCAGACACATCTTGTAGCCATACTTGCTGGAGTAAAAGGCTGTGACGGAGAAGAGGAGAAAGCCAAATGAGCTAAAGTTAACTGCGAACCACGCCTAATCTACAAGTCACATGAGAGTAGGAGTGACCCTTACACTCCTTTAAGAATAACATGGGTGTATGCATGTGGAATTTCCCTTGCCTACATAACACACTATGAAAAGCATGGCAAGAGATATCATCTGGACTACATGCTTACATCATCATAACATCATGACTCCTTTCAAATGGAGAACAGATGGTGATTATATGGCCACCCTGCAATCTTTGGATCTTACCTGGTGAGAACATGGCGGGCGTTCGACCAGCCACGGCATCTTGTCTGCGCCGGGAAAAGTCAGAGATTTTCCAGACAAATATGCCATCGTAGGTACAAAACTGGAGCTCTCGCAGGAGCTGTTCGGTCTCGGCCAGCTGCAAGTCTCTCATTGTAAGGGTCCTCTCCAGTTGCCGCACCTTATTACTGAGATTCTCAATCTTGTCCTGGTCCAAACGATGTTGATGCGAGAAAGCCTCCAGCGTAAGCGAACTCCGCTCCACCTCTCGGTTCAGGACACACACAATGTTCTCCAATGCATTTACCTGTCATAACGCAGCACCACACATGTTAAAAATCTGATTTGCTGGAACTGTCATCACAGAGGTAGCAAATTCTCACAGGTAGCAAATTCTCAGTAAACAAATTGATAAAGGTTCATGTCCAAGAAAGTGCCTCCACTGCGCTGAGACCCACCTTTTTGTCTAAATCAAGGGACTGCGGGGAGGCTGCAGCTCCGGCTCCCATGGTGACTCCCTCCTCAGGAGCCCTGTAGAGACCCAGACCAGAGTCCTCCTGCCATTCCCCGGGGCCTGCAGCCTCTGTACGTATCCGGGCCATAGAAAGCACCATGGGCAGTAACAGACGCAAGTGCTCCATAGTACTGCCCTGCTCATGGTCGCTAAGTTTCCCGTTCTCTATCTGAAAGGGCATCGAATAGTTTGTGGACAAATTATTTAACTAATACTTTGAAGAAACTTCTAAGAAGCTTTAGAACATAAATCCACTGGTTCTATGTCACAAATGGCCAAAAACAGGCTTGTTTAATGATGACCATTAGCTCTGCTGTAATGTTAGGTGCAGTTTCTTTTGAGGGCAGAAAAGATGTGTCCATCTGTTTACTGAGCAAAATAATGGTTATTTATTTTGTATGAAATGACTGTAATTATTTTTTCTACTGACTCTATTTAGTGAGTTACTTTATTTTCAATATGGTGGAATATCTTTTAAAAGCCATCAGACAACACAGAAATAATATTTAAGTTGATCTGGTTTAGTTGATGTGTTTTAGAAATAGTTTTGAGCAAACGGCCAGAAGAAAACTAAGTTTAGTGAATGACATGATTGTTAATTAATTGAGCAGCTAATGTTGATGGTTTATACTACAGTAAATATCACTTAGGAACAACCCCACAGGCCTTTATGTAAATTTCTGACAGGTGTTTTTAGACATCTCTGTCTAAAAACACCTGCAGTGTATACAACCGGGCATCTGGGCAAGACTTTTATTCCATTATAAGACGACACAATCAAAGCACACCAACAGTGACTGGATGACTGAACCTACCACAGCTTTACAGCCCACTTCACTGAAAGGACACGCACTCTTGGACTTGGCACAGGACTTGCTATGGTCGTTGAACTGAATTTGAAAAGGACAAAGGAAAAGTCAGTATGTGGGCCAGCCCCTAGTATTACTCCACACACAAAAGTGAAAGTACATCACAGGATTCTCAGTCAAAACAAAACTCAAGTTCAGGCAGTAAGAAAGAAATCAGAAACTAACTTGTGATGTCTTAAAAGAATACCATCAAATTTGGCCCTACTCTAAACATTACCTCATGTCTTTTAGAGGGACCCCTTGTTGGGAAAGGAAATGACTTGAACATTTAAAAAAAGAAGCTGAGCACAAACACCCAATCAGACACTCAAGTGCAGGACAAATAAGGAAAAAATAATGACAATGAGCCTGCACATTGATGTAAACTTTGTTTGTACGATTTAATGATACACCAGGTCAACATTTTAATCCATGTTGGATCAAATGTTGATCTGATCTATCATTAAACCGTGGGAATGAGATTTACCTCTGTTTGTGTTTCGATGAATGTTCAAACATACCAAGCCAAACAGATTACACCAATTTACCAGCACATAATTTAAGAGTTTACATGGAAAGTTAAAGGAGCTTGAAGTAGGAGCACTGACCTTTTCTCTTGGGATCTTCTTTTTACCACAGTCCTTGCATTGCAAGGGAAACTTCTGGCAGATCTCATCGTGTGCCTAAAATACACCAAGTGGGAGCATGAGAAGTTTATTTTGTGTCAATTATATGAAGAGTAACACAAATGACAGCTGTTTTATTGTACAGCAGTTCCTATTTGCTTCAAACTGACTGGTGTTGTTTTTGGTCAACACTGCTCTAGACAGATTTTCTCACCTTGATGTCTTTGAAGTTGAAGGTAGCCTTGCAGTATTTGCAGTTTAATGTTCTTGCTTCACACTCTCTCTCAGCATGCCTGTCCTTCTCTGAACGAAGGATAAGGTTTTTGCAGGCCTCACACTGTACGCGTTCATATTCACAGCGCCCTTCATGCTGCGCCTACAAGTGAATGAAAGACAGATTCATAATTTCTCTCATCATCTTATCAAAGAATATCAAGGAAGTGTTTTTGTTATCACAGGCTTTGTAAGTATAAAACATAAAAGAAATTCTAGCTTTGTATAAGCATGGTGGGTGAAAAACAATGTTAAAAATACAACCGCTCTGATCTATAAACAAAACCTGACAAGCCTGCCCTTTTGTCAGTTATTATGTACAGCTTATGCAAACTTGTTTAACAGTTTTACACACCCTGACGCCCAAAAGGTTGGGAAACGTTTAGAGGTGTACCACAGAATGTGAAAAAACAAGTTATAGCTTGATAGGTTTTAATTTCTCTCCAGAATACATAGACATGTAAGTGAACGGCAAAAAACCTAATTATATGTATCAAAACAAGTGGGCACAGAAATATTCTTTCCACTAAATGTTCAACTGATTCAGCTTTTCTTTTCTTTTTTTTTTTTTTGCATTGAAGCTAGTCTATAAACTGTAGAACACTGTTATTACATCCTGAGGTAAAGTTACAGGTTTGGTTATTACAGTCTGTGATCTGTAATTTTCTGTGACATTCCCTGTAACCCATTCACGAGAATGAGGAAACAAATATTCTGAGAATTTCCAGTTTATTTATTTGCACACATACAAATGTTAAAACTTCAAAGGAATTCTATCTGAGTGAGTGAGACAAAAATGCCACAGAGCATATAAAAATGTCTGACCTCAAAACAAACACAAAAAAACCCCACGAGTACTGAAAACAAAAATACTTGGAAAGCACCAACTAAATAATACAAATCTAAGTATGTTGGATAGTAAAAATCTATATTGATGGTGAACTTCGCCATAAAAGTTAATTATTTTAACAGTAAGTTGTTAAGAGGGATGGGTTGGGTGAAGTAGGGTGGGGTTTCATAGACAGGAGGAGGAAATCTCTTCCTCTTTAATTCTCAACAGCAGGACATGGAGCTACAAAGCAACAACCACAGGTAGGCTGGCATGTTTTTTGCTTGACTGATGCTCATTTTCCAGACACGCTAGACCAACAATGTCTGGGACTAAATTAACTATAAATTATTTCCGAAATCTACAAAAACGGCTCCCCAAACCAAAGTGAATCGCTCATCAACACCACGTTTCGTGTATTTTTCCGAAAGACGAGGCTTAGACAAGGCTTTGGAAAGCCTCGTCTTCCGTATGTATCGCTTTGATCTTTCCAGTCAACAATGACTAACACAGTAGCGTGGCCTATATGTGGTAGAACACAAGCAACATGGTTTATCACACATACACAAACACGAATCCTGTTTTGAACATAAACATGTATAAACCAGCACCATACACCTCTATTGCCAGTACTAAGGTCACAAAAAACACACTAGTATTTCTCGCTCTTCAAACAGATAGGATTTCAACCACATACTAGCCTAGTTAGCAACACATTTGCAAATGTGCAGAAAATTTCAAGCACTAGCCTGGTGTTATTTACCTAAACATACTTCCTGTTTACACCCTTGTTATAGATATGTGCTGTTAAGGAGACTTCATACACACAACATATAAACAGACTTGGAGTGCAGCAAGCACCCTTTGCACAGAATTAGCAGTCATCCATAGCTTTAACTATTACTAGGGTACTTTTCCCTACACTGAGACATTCATAGTAGACCAAACCAGACAGACATTCATTAGACCACATAAACACTAAAACACAGTGCTTTTTCCCCCTCTGATTTACAGAGCAGCCTTTTTGCAATGTAAATGTCCAACAAACCGGTAAGTGTAAGCCCATATTCCTTTATGAACCAGCTTAACCTGAAATGTACGCCTAGCAGTTTCATTATCATTAATCTTCTTGCTTCCTAAACTTTGTAGTAATCTAATCTAGTTAAACTGAATTGCATGACTGTTCACCTCTCGGTACTTTCCACTGAGCTGTTCTCTCAGCTGATAAATGGGCCGTGGGTTGGGTATGGTTGGGACTTTCCAGGCTATGTGTCAAGTTTCACTTCCTTGTTCATCATCTTCATACAACAACAAATACTCGCTCTGCTCCGGGGGAAATTCAGCCATGACCAAACATGTTCTAAGAATGTACATAATGCAAGGATGGAGTAGGAAGGTAATGAGGTTTTGAAAGATAAGGAATTTTTGTGGCATTACTGGCTTATCTGAGTCCAGTAAATGACTAACCTAAATTGGCAACTGTAAAGTTTTTTTTAAATGTAATAAGTAGTATGCGACAAAGAGGAGAGTAGGCTGCAATTAAACATCCACAGCAATTAAAAAAGTTAAACTTTGTACAACACCTCATACTCTTTGATGGAACCTGTCCAACTGCAGCCCTGATTCAAACACCTGGCAGGCAGACTGGCTATTTCTCTTCCTGCAGCATTGTCTGGAAACGCCTGGCGGAGGGGGAAGAACAAGTAGTTGAGTAAGGTCACAAAGCCACTAATTATAATGGCAAGCAGACACAGTGGGTGGTACTTTATGTGGCTGTGGTGAGGAAAACTCCGGTGGGAGGGTTGGGGGCATCCCCTGTTTTTCATTTTCTTTCTTGAATACATCACAGACTTCTTGGCTAAGAAGTTGATAGTTTCAGTACTGTCGAAATAGGTTTTTTGCCAGGGGAAACTGTGTGTGTGTGTGTGTGTGTGTGTGTGTGTGTGTGTGTGTGTGAAGGATAGGGGAGTGTGGGTGTCTGCTTGTCAGTAGCAAGATAATGACTCATAGCATCTGATCACTGAATACCTCACAACTTACCTCATTGCTATTTAGAATGGATATAGACTCTTCAAATATATCCTCCTGGTGGCAGGCTTCACAAGGCTTTGGGCCAGAACTGACAAACGAGATAAGTTTGTCACTTTACAGTAAATAACATTCAGGAAGCCAGCTGTTGGGCACTTACAGTCAGCAATAATCCTCACCTGATCCATTGTTGGAGCTTCAGCTAACCACCATGGATCAGAGCTGAGGTGCACAGATGAATCATAAATCAATGCACTAGCACTCTAATTTCTAGACAACATAATGAGAACGAGACAGGCTTGTTGTGCCTTACAAACACTGCTAATTTCGAAATTAAAGTAACGATGATTAACTGTTTCGCAATATGCAAGGTTAAGGAAAAATTAATAGGGGGTTAAGAAAAGGGTTAAAGCAATATTAATGCCAACAAAGATAAATTCCTTGATCAAGAGAAAACCAGTCTGACGATACTGTGTAGGTTGTAAATTAGCATTTCCACCACTCTCTATGTAATAATCCAAAATCCCTGTGGAATATATGAATGGGGTTTGCAAGAAACATCAAAAAAAGTGCTATACAGAGACTTACTAGCTATACAATGCTTTTTCCATGAAATAAAACAGTCAAATAGCCTACTGATTGCTTCTGGTGAAATTCTACTCATTTTGAATAATTTGGGAAACAGGACCTTAACAGTCAGCCATCACTAGCTGGCGGTTAGTCATGATGACGTTAACATAAATATGAACAATAAAAACTATAATAATGTTTTGTTCCACATCACTGCAACACAACATAGTATATCCCATGGATAACCATTCAACACAGCCATTTTTCAAAACGCCCATTCAAATTTTCCACAACAATTTTTGACTACACACGAAACAGTGGAGATGCTAATCTCCAGCACACAAAATGACGCCAAATAACAACTTCCACTTAGAGCCTCTACACCAGTAAAGACAGACACACTTTCTTTCAACAGAAGATAAGCAGCACACCAAGAAAGCAATAAATTTCTAGCCAACAAGAATTGCAGTTAAACTAAATTATTACTAAATAGTACTGATTTCAGTGTAGCTTTAGTTATGCACTGTGAACTGCAAATAAAAAAAGGCTTGGCTTTCGATGCACATTTCATCACATCACAGTGATAGGCATGATAGAGCAGAGGCAATACTGCAAAAACTTGCATGACATGAGTTATCTGGAAAAAATGTGCCTTGCTGCATTACCTCTCTACAGAGCACCTGCAAATTCTACATTTTTCCAGGCCATAGTTTCTCAAATGGATTTGAAGACTTAAGGGATGGCAAACAAAAATATGTAATTTTTCATTAAAATAATTATAATTATAATAATTATTATTATTATTAATCTTTCTATATAATCCTTTCCTTACAGGGAGAGGCCTAGCGGTTTTGCTGGAGATTAAAAGTTACTCTCACACGTGGGATTGTGGGTGATCCAATCAGAATACTACCTCAGTTTTATTCGTCCCACTCCATTTGGGTGACTCTTCGGCTTCAGCTAGCCTTAGCAAACGGTAGTAACAGTAGCTAACTGCTAGCTTGTTAGCACAGCACACCGAGGATTATGTCAGAACAGGTGAGGGCTGGCAAAGCATTTTTATCTAATATGGAGCTTTAGCTAGTGATGCTGTCAGTCGTGGACTTTCTCACGTCAACTGTACTACAAGTCTCCATAATGTAAGTTTTAACAAGTGAGCTTTGCAGCAGCGCTAGCTATGTAAAACATTTGCTATCATATTGTTGCAGTGCTAGTTCCAACAGTTGAGATAATTTCACTACAGTTGGTTGGAGTTAACCAACATGCATTATCTTCATCCTAAGGAGAACTAAAGCCTATCAAGCCCTGCTGGAATGTATTACTGTAGAAAATACTGCCCCTAAAACTCCATTTTATTGCAGTTACTGGCTTTCAGGAAAATTACAGTGGGTTGATCTAATTTAAGGCCAGTTTAGATTCAACTGACAAAAATCATGGGGAAAGCCCATCAGTGTGTCAGGTCTATGGTGAGAACCATGTAGACTCAACAATGAAATTATGTGCTTATTGTATACTGTGAAAATCTTTCTTCATTGTGCTTCTGAGCCTGAGTTAGCTCCACACATCACAAGGCTGTCTTATGACTGTAATACTGTGGTATTTTTAGAAGTTTGTTATGTTAGGCATCTGTTCATTTTTCTTTTTTTTTTTTAGACTGCTACTGCTGGTGCCCTGTACTGTATTTGAGACTGAGTGATTATGGTTTTTAGTTCATACTATTTCTAGACTGTCCTTTCTCTCTCATTTGCACCTGTGTTTAAACTGTCTGTCTTTCACTGTATGAAACTCCCTTGTTAAAAAAAGAGGTAGTAGTCTCATCCATCAGAAAAGTGTCAGTTTTTCATGTTTCTTTTTTGCCATTTTATGCTTCTATAGGAAACAAATCTGACATGAAGTTCTTAATTGCATCCAAGCAAAGAATACAGGGTCATTAAAAAATACTCATTATAAGGCTGTTTCTCATCCATCCACTTTTTTATGTAGTCAAAAAACTACGAAAAAAGTCAGTAGTTGAATAATTCCCAGGTGCTTTATGCGCAAATGTAACTCATACACCAGTGTATTAATAATAAACCAACAATGCACTCAACTCACTGATGCAAACCAATGCATCAGTGATTACAATAAAAGAAGCTCCATGTGAATTAGGAAGAGAAGCCAAAACAAAGCCATGGGTATGTTTAGAATGAATCAGCATGGTCAGACCCTTACAATTCACTGACTACAGCAAGAGGATCCAGTCATGTGAAACCTGACGCTGCATTAGATGACTGATATCTGGGATGCAACAACCATCAGAAATCAGCAGAGGCAAGCACACAGGATGTGCTGACAGGAGCCAAGCAAGCAAACACAGACCAGCCACAGGAGGATGCTAGCAGATGCTGCTATTTTACGAGAACTGGGCGGGTCTGGGCATACCCAGTAAGAAGGTAAGCATTACTGGAAGGAGATAGCTTTGCAGTGCATGTGGTTTTAGATGGTTTGAGGACCTCCAGTCTACCTGGTAAGCTGTTTGAAGCAGTGTACACAGAAGCGATGGCCACACTGTGCCTGCACAGGCTTCCTCAGGACCTGGAGACACTGCTGACATTTGTATTTATTTTCCATGGGCACCGACAGCACACTGAGGGGAATCCCGGGCAGGGAATCTGTGCAGTCTAACGAGATGCGGGCCATTCCTCTCCATCAAACTCTGGTGCTGCGCCCTGTGAACACATATAAAATTTGTGTTCATAGCCATAAGAAAAAACAACACAAAACTGTAAAACGCTTGTGCAAAAGAAACAGACAGTACAACAGTACACCAGCTATGAGTTTGTCACCCTCTGATATTGCTATGGAAACCCTGAAAGGCAAGAGAAAGTGAACTGTCTCTTGGTGGATCCAAATATCTGTTCAGTCTATTTTATTTCTCCTGTGTTTTTGTCTCAATGTATTGAACAGAAAAACGCCACTGAGCAGTAATATTTCTTCGTAGTTGGAATCTCAATGCATTAACATAATGAGTGAACTAACAGTCTAACTACACTAAATATTAAAGCTGCAGCAACACATTATGTTGGGGCATTATGATCCTTTTGGTCAGCGTTTGTGTCATCACTGATGGAGTTCGTAGTTCTGGGTTTGCTACGCAACACTGTCGGATCAATTAATGTTTTCAGCCAAAAGAGGACATGAGTGCACTGCGATTGTGTGTTCAAACCAGGAAGACGCAGACACTATATAAGAGGCGGACGTTGTGCTGTGACACCACCCATTGGTTCTCTGATTGAGGAAATAAACTTGCACTGACTACACCGCATTTGCCTGCTGCGAACATTAATTTTTACGATTAAAACTGCATTGTTTTGAAAACCTCAGCATTGTTATGGTCTTAAAATAGGGGTAGTTATTATATACATGTCCACATATAAATTAAAAGTAAACTTACAAAAAAAATGTAGAACAGAATCTTGAGAGGGTCTGTTAGTGCAGTTGAATGCAAAACAAGACATTTTCAGTGATGAGCTAAAAAGTAGCTATTCTCCCAACAAAAAAAAGTGGCATTTTTTAGTCTGAATGGACCATAATTTTCAGAACATCATGCTACATTTAAGAACACCTGATACTAGGAATTGCTGGTAGGAACTATATGGGTCCAACCATCTAACTTCTCCTAAAACATTTTTTTTAAGTTCCAAGACATGTATTTCAAATACATATGATACACTGTCTAAATAAGACAGACAGAAGCTTATTTTTGACTGAGCTAGGCTAATGACTCCTGTGGATTTCAAGTCTTTATGCTAAGCTAACACGAAATGCTAGCCATCAGAACTGAAGCAGTGGACGTACAGAGGTGAGAATGCTATCAACATCTTGTCTCAGTCCGGGTAAGTTGGAAAAAGGGTATTTTGCCCAAAACGTTTGAGTATTGCTTTAATAAAAATTATTAAAATAACATAATAGGGTGGACTTATTGGTAGCATTTCATTGGTAGACAAGCCTCATAGTATCATATCGGCTCCACAATGTGGCTGATGTGCGTACTGCAGGTGAGCTCATGTGTACTTGCTCTGCCAGTTTGCTGGTTGTGTTACACCCATCGATTTTATGAATATGTGGACAACATAATGTAGATTTTGCTTATTTTTCCATTAACTACTCAAGTTGCACCATTCAGGGGACTTACATCACTTTTTTAAAGAGGCCTGGCAGAGCTTGAACGGACTAGCCTGCTGTCACCAAATATAAGTCTTCTCAGTGGTAACCCATAGCTAACCTCATATTTATTACAGTGACACTGATGTATGTATCCTCTAATTTGTTTACTGACATCGTGACAAATGATTTTACTAAGCAAATTATTGGAATTTACATATTTACAGTCTATGGCTGCAAACCACAAGGGCTCGTGATATTAGCCTGGTTTTACCAGTGCTTATATCTCATCTCAAATGAAATGAGTTATGAGAGCCTCACTGGGGCTATGTGCAATATCTGGCAGCAATCAGCTATATGGGGCACTGTATCACAAAATGGTTTTAAAGGGAAGAAGCCTGACCTCTGGTAGGGTGCCTGGTCTTTGGTGGCAGGTGATGTCACCACCTGTTGCACTCTATGGGTGGTGCCATCACCAGCCATCAAAGACCAGGCACCCTTCTTTTCACCATTGGAGGTCAGGCTTCACAGAGATTTGGGTCTTCGGGTTTAGTTACTCTTTAAACACTAAGCCCTGAAACATAGGCTACTGCACGCACAGAATTCACTATGCAACATGCGACAGAAAAACTCCAATTACTGTCAGTTGGAGCTGCTACACCGATATCTGGAAGAGCTTTTTACAGACGAAATCTGAAAACTAAAATTGAAGTCTACTTTTCTGGGATACGCACATATAACCAAATGCCCTCAATAAATCCATTGTAATTAGTTTGACAAATTCTCATATTCTCTAGGTATATTAAACAAAAAACATGGGTAACTACCATTTATCAATGAAAAAGCATTTAGAATTTAATGAATGCGGACAGGCACTGAGTAGTTGGTCCAACTCCTCCAGGGCCTTTCCAAACAGCATCGGATGAAACTTACCTACACAATGTATTAAATGTTGACGTGGAAAACAATCTTTTTTTTTTTTTTTTTTACATGCACCCAGAGGAGGCTTGGAAGCAATTACACTCAAAGAAACAGTTATGTTGACCAAGGAGTCTTTAAAGAACTTTGAAATGAAAGCTGCAATTTCAGCAAAACTTTACACATAGGATCGTTGTAACAGCGCCTCAATGCTTGATTAAAGAGAAGTCATAAACATCATGATCGCCATGAGCCAATGAAATTAAAGTAGTGATTAGAACACATTAAAAAGACATTTCATCATTATAGAGTCCCTGTTCAGGAGTACATCCACCAAACACTCAAGACGTACGAGATTGTCATTTTCGAGGTTTTTCCATCCCGATTTCTCCATCAGCATAGCTTGAAATTGGCAGCTCCAGGAGTCGTCTAGGGCTGAGCATGCACAGTTGCTGTGTTACTGTTTGCCTCATTCATTGAAACGGTCTATACAAGATGTGGCATTCATGAATTGATTGCGAGGGTTTCCAGAAAAAAAAAATTGGTGTTTTGAAACCGTAACAGTGGTGTACTCCTGCCCTCTTGTGGCTGAAGACAGACTTCATCAGACAGATCAATGTAAAGGAGCAAACCCAGAATTACGATCTCCACAAGTGACGACACCGACACTGAACAGCAAGAATACAGTGTTACTTGGATCTCTCGAAAGTGTTGCTGCAGTTAAATATTTAATATAGTTTACAGTTAGCTCGCTCATCAAGACAATATATTGAGATGGCAACAGCAGAAAAAAACATTGGTAAAAACATATAAAAGGTATCCTGTCAAACTTTTGTTTAAACATGTTAAACAAACCAGTAAGAGGAAAATAAGAGGATCCACCATGAGATTTACCTTACTCTCTTACCTTTCATGGGTTCTTTACATTACTGTCTCATATCTACAGACAGTATCAGCATGTGATAAATAAATATATGAATAACCTAATTATGTTAAAAGTCAGACATGTTGTGGATACACAGATGTGAATCACAGTAAGCACATTTGTCCCAAACAAACCAGACATAAATGATGAAAAAATAATATACACCTGTATATTAATACACCAATGTATTGTACATTGTGAAGCCAGCTCCTCATTATTCAAAAGCCTCTTTCAGTCAATGGGCACTAATGCTAACACTGATGTGCACATAGGGGGGAAATCATTTCACTGTTTATATGTTTTACATTGACACTGACATGATATCACTTTTGACTATTTCTAGGCAAACAACTCAGTTATTACACAGCAGACCATATTAGCTGTATAGCCTCACTGACTTCCACACAATTCTGACTGCTCTGCCCATCAGAGGACACTGAAAAACATTTGACTCCAACTGTGCCATTGGACAGAGGAGTTGCCATGGCTATCTGTGACAATAAAGGCTATGTTGAAAGTGAAACTATGTCACCAATTAAAACTACGTTGACAGTTTGAAGGTCAACAACAGAATTTGATCACCAGAGAACAGACCTCTTGCTGTTTTGCTTTTCATTTAACTAAAAAGAAAACTGGTCGTCTGCAATTTTTAACCCAATTATTGTTTTCAGTTCTGCACGCCTGCATCCAGACAAAAGCATCAGTTGGAAAACCTTTATTCCATAGGACACCTTATAGCCTTTGCGTAGCCTATGTGTATAACAAATATTTCTGCAAAAGGGCATACAGGTGTGAAACCAGCTGATTAGTGCTGATTGCATGGCCCAGTTGGCTATAGATTCTCACAGGCCCGCACAAAGTGCTGTATGTGTGTATATGTGCTAACATACACAATTTATATGTATGTATCAGGAAACAAGTTTGGCTTGAATTAAAATTTAACCATGTAAAGCTAACCAACAGAGAAAATCAGTGAATGATGGGTTCAAACTTGAATGATAGTGAATCAGGACCAATTAAAAGGTTATTCTGTCCCACAAATACAAATAGTAACAGCCTAAACATTGAAATCCATGAAACAGGAGCACATCCCTAATGGAAATCGCATGACTGAAAGACTTACAGCACAACACATGAGCACTTCGGGAAGATCTCAGGCTTATTATGACTTGCAACTTACTCCAGGAAAACATATAGCCTGTAATGCATTAGTAACCATGCAAGGTGGCAGTAGAAAGAACTAAAGCTAGAAAAGCAATTCAATATTTCAAAAAAAGAATGAGATAATTTAAGGCATCTTTTCTATGTTTTAATAAACTATATTATTTTTCTCAGCTGTAAAAGCAGATACTGTCTATGAATCCTCCAAAGGAATTAAAATTTTCATTCCAGCTTGTTTTACTGGTATTAATTCAAATTTCATGATGATATGTGAGAGATTTTGCATTGCAACGATTTTTGTTTTTGTTTCAAGCAAATTATTTAGGCAAACTATTCAGCTATTACTGACATTTTGTTACCGCTCATGACTTGGACTAAATCAGTTCATATTTATGTATTCATTTGCCCATAGCCAAAACTTTAAAGCTCCATTCACTAAGATTGGAATGAGAACTAGGCAGAATAAACCTTGAAACATTTACACCAAATATGGACATAATTTAGAGGCCAATCCACTTATCTATAATACATAAAAGTAGATTATTGTTTGCAAGTCTACATAGCTCTCAAGAGTCTGTCGGACTGGCAATTACTTCTGTATTCAACGTAATTGTGTAGTGATTGATTCTACATGGTCCGCATTCCAGTTTTACCTTGTACCTTAAGTTAGTCCTACTAGGATTTACATAAACAGTGAAAAAATTTTTGTTGAATCTCCAAGTTTAATATTCTAAGAAAATGATCACAGACTATCCTGTTATTATCCAATATTAAGCTCAATGAATTATTCAAGATATTGTTCAGAGGTGACTATCCTTTCATCATGTTATTTACAATTCAATAAAATTATATTATGTAAAATGAATAAGAAAAATTTGTAATGATGCAGTTAGGGAGTCACTCAGAAATACTCTTGTTCAATGATAGCTCACTATCTTTTCATTTCAGCCTTGTTTCTGATATCAGAAGCCACAAGCATGACTCACATTTAGTAAGATAATTTGCATATTTTGTGCCTCTTAGACACTTGGTAACATTACTCTTTTCACAGAAACCTATAGTATCTTTTCATTGTAATGAACGGTGAATAAAGAATACCTGTCTATCAACATTGTGAACTGTCAATTGACAAATCATCACTTTCAACACATTAAAAGTAAGCTCATATTATGGGCCAAGGGTGACCTGCAGTTAGACCAAAGAAACCTATTTGTATTATATTTTAGAAAAATAATAGCCTAATGGTAGCCTAATGAAGGAATATCACGTGTCATTTAACCGCATGTAACCAGAGCAATGAATTGATTGATTGATTGATGAATTAATTGAACTGTAAAGAATATATGAACACGTCCGAAGTCACACAACACTGTTGTACAAGACAATAAGGCAATATAGACAAAGAGCTACTATGAGCCAAGACCCATAAGTGTTTGATTACACCCTTGCTGTTGTGTAAGGCGTCAATAACCATAGAAACCTTCACAGGGTAGGTTAGCAACTAGAAACCAAGAGACTACAAACATTTTAGAAAAGTTCAGATCAGCCAAAACAAACAATCTTTTTGTCTAAAAAAACTATCACGTTAGTTCCGTATCTTCTGAGCCTGATAGCTTGCTCAAAAGCAGCTGTCGTATGGTAGCTGCGGACATCCGCCTGTTTGTGAAACCGGTTTCCGTTGTCGCTCTTACGTTCGCCATGTTGCCCAATACCCTTTCAGATAGCTAAGTTGCCAATTTCTAAACACAACTTTCTGAAGCTCTTAGGCCAGTCCTCAACCCTAAGTTACTTACCCAGTTTCCGAAGAACCGTCTGCTCACTGTTAATAATAAACAACACCCTACACGTATATTTGAACTTGTTCCACCCCCAACGCGAATGAAGGGGCAGGGCTTCATGACTCCCCAGGCAATATACTGTATTACCAAGTATTGCGGAAACGTTTGTAAAACATTGATGATCACTACACAGGACGTAACGTTAGTGACAACGCGGTCTCAAGGAGCTACCCAGGAACACGGCAGACCCAAACTCCTCCATGGCGACAAGATCCAAAAATGAACTTAATCATGGTTAACTTGAACTTTAACTTAGCCAGCTAACGCTAGCTAGCGATTGAGATATCGTAGAACTGATAACTTATCTGGCGAAGCCAAAAACACCCATTGTATAGAATACCAGCTCAACTGACCTTGAATTCTTGGTTGCAATCGGAATCCGAGAAAATATCTACACTGCACAATGTGTTATCTATCAAAACATATAAACGTACGTTAGCTGTTTGACTGCTAACGGACACAAGGACACTTCAACCTGGAGGCAGGCAATGTTTACATTTTTTGTGCAACGTCTATAAACGTTTTAAAGACAAAGTAGGTGGGGAGAGCGGGGTCTCACATTCTACACTGCATCAAGCACCAAACCCCGCTCCCACGGACTGCTCAGAGATAGAAATCCCATTGACGTAAGCCCATGACTCAGTTGCGCATGCGCGGATCGTAGTCTGTGACAATGTTTCGGCTGAGCAGAATTCAACCTCCCAAGTGGGGATACCGACACAGGGTACTGACCTCGAAAGGTATGCAGTATTTAGATACATGTATATTTCAGCAGCTTCTTCAGAAGACGAAAGCCACAATCACCCCCTAATCATAGTTACAGTTCTTTTACCATTTTGGGGGAGCAGAGAGGTTCCTAGCAGCAACACCTGCAAGTGACTGCATGTTGTTAGCCACCATACTTCGTTACTACTGTGCCAGAGACGACGTAAATAATATGCTTTGTAGAATATTTTAGTATCCATTAATGTTATATACCAGTAACTAATCAAACACTTGCGTTGTCCGATGTGTCAGTTGACAGTTTAGGCAAACCTCAGAAAAGTTTCAGGTTTATCGTTTATGACTAACTTAATGCATTAAACTTAATGCATTAAACTATAGAGAGGACACTGCATATAATACACCTTAGTACAATAGTCTTTGAAAAAATGTCACTATTTTTCATCACTGGTATGAAAGGTTTAAATGTTCCTTTCCCCATTAATGGGACAATATTACAGTGATTCTGTGTAATGAGATAATAAATCATTTAATTTTCACAGGACTCTGAGGCCGGATATCATGACATAAAAATCTGGCATCTTGAGTTCTGCTGTAAACTGCTTGGTTCACATAGTCTGTCTTAGAAGGGTTAGAGTGCTACAATATTCAGACCAGCACTGCACAACACAGTGCAGCCTCCACATCTATCTGGTGTGTCTCAGTAAATTGTTAAAGAATATGCACAACATGCCCAGTAAGGTGATCTAGGTTGACCAGTATACAAACCTATATTACTGAATTAGTAGGAATAATCCCATTCAATGTCAGATTTTTCACATTGCTTACAATAGCCCAAACCAGATTGCCCAGATTTAGCTGATTGTCCACAACTGAAATCATTCATGATACAAGACATCCAGGTGGAGGTCACCTGGGAAGTAGGCCTTCTGTCAGTCTCTCCAATAACTGAAGAAAACTAGAGTGTTTTAAATTTATTGTGAGTTGATCTCAGCCAAAGAAGTTCAATATTCACGTTCAAAATTCTTACATACATACTTAACACAATTTCAGTAGTGCGAGAAGTTTCTTAATCTTTCACGCATACAAATAATCTGCCCCAATCTTGATCCTAAACTATAACATATCTAATTGACAACCCCCATCAATAATGTTCTTATATTTTTATTGTTGTTTTATTTTACTTTATGTATGGAGAAGTTTCATCAGTTCAGAAATGCTGACTCACATTGTGAAATTACAGAAATTTACTGAACTGCTTAAGGTTCTTCTCATGCACAGTTTGGGTTAGTGTGGAGTTTGAGTGAGTGAGTCACTGAACAGGGTTATTCCTATAATCTCAGCAATGTGTTTTGTTATTAAAGTTCTTATGTAACATGTAAATGTTTGTAATGCTGTTCTGCTTCTCTCTCAGCGGTGTGTGTCCATCAGCAGCACAGCAGCAGTGAGCCTGCAGACAGCCACTATGACAGGCTGTACCCCGGACACATCCCAACAAACCCCATACAGAAAGCCTTGTTGGCTGTTGGGTCAGGAGTGGCTGCACTGCAGAACCCCTACAGACATGGTAAGACACACAGATCATAACATAGATGAAACTGTCATTCTCTAATTATCACTGAGGCTTGGTATAAAGCACCTCCTTTTTAAGCTTGTTAAATAGTACCTAAGTTTTCATCATCAATGTTATTTTTTAAACATATGCTGCAAATTAAGCCCAGAGTGGCCTCAAATATATATGGAGGACAAGATGATGAAGCATTTTTGGAATACTGCTGGTTTATGATATTCACCTGTATTGTAAACTGTAAACCATTATTCTGAGTAAAACATTAGCAAAGCAGTCTATGACCAATACTTGTTGTTGTCTGGTCTGGAAGGCTCATTATCAGCAAGCCTGTAGCCGTGGGCTTTTACCAGCTCAGTTTTCTGGAAATTGAAAGCCTCTGAAGAGTTTTGTTTTTCATTTCTTATTAAAATGATACCAAATGGGGGGCACCCCAGTGGCTTGAGGAGAACGGCGCTTACCATTAAAGCTAATACCTTGTCTCAGTGGCATGAGTATGAGTCCAACGCAAGCCCTTTGCTGCCAATAAAAAAACTGTTATCAACAGAGACTTAAGCACCTGGGTTTTTTTTCTCATGTACTCTTTAATTAGAAAAGCTTAATCAGGCTTAGTCAAAAGACCTCTTTCAGTGCCTTGAGAACTCCTTAGAAATGGAAATGAAGAATAGATAAGAATTAAGGCCAATAACTGTACCTGCTGCAGGGCAAATTTGAAAAGGATTGAGAGCACAAGATAGATAGATAGATAGATAGATAGAGAGAACTTTATTCATCCCTGCAGGGAAATTCTTTTGTTACAGCAGCATAGCCCACATGACAAATACGTACATAGCTTACAAAAAAACACAAAACACAGTAGTGTGCTGGCTATATATACAAAAGACTCCAATATTACCTGTATTAAATAAGAATATGTAAGATAAAAAATATAATACAAAAAATGTGCATGTGAAATTCAAGTATTATAATATCAGAACAGCTTGAGAACTGCTTGAGGCATTACTATAATAATAATAATAATAATAATAATAATAATATTAAT
>OMKZ01042292.1:0-35039 GCA_900302535.1 Neoniphon sammara
GGAGCTCATAGTTCCCACTGGGGTAAAACTGAAGAGGTGCAGAGAAGTGAAGAAAAGGAATAAATCTGAAGTCTTGGACATTTGTCCATCACACAAAGCAGCACTCTGGTGTCTGCAGGTCACATCCTGCTTGTCCCCTCAGCTTCCTCATCTTCCTCCAGTTCATATTTGGACCAGCGCACCCTTGTGGTCGCGAGCACAGAACCGCAGGAACTCGGCAGCTGATCAAACTCAGTTGTGACGCCGCTAGGCCTCCCTGGAAAACCAGTGATTCTCCCTTTTAAAATGTTCATCCTCTCTTGTGTTTGGCACACACCAGCTCACAATTCTGAACCACCACAATTCTCCCAACATCACCACCACTATTACAATGGTACTGTTTGGTTTTGCAAACATCGTTTTATTAATTCATTTGTCAGTTTGTAATATATAAATTACCTTTAAAAACGTGAGAAGCAGATGCACCTACAAGAAGGACATGGCGTGAAAACACAGGAGTTATAGAAAACCTAGACTGTGTTTACAGAAGCCGTCTTAGCCAGCCATTGTCCACTTTTCCCACAATCCACTTTTACCTCCCCATACCATATTTATTTCTGTTCTCTCAGTTACAGAATAGATGTGGACAGGGTCTTGTTTTTTTTTTTCTTTTCTTTTTTTTTTAAAGTAAAATGATCATTGATTTCTTTCCTGTGCCACCTCTCTTTCTCTCTCACTTTCCTTTTCCTTTCTCTCCTGTGGTGCTCAGTCCATCGAGATCAGTGCAATGCAGGGGCGATTCACAACAGCCATAGCCGAGGGTCGGGGGTTGGGGCAGGGCAGGAAAACAGGTGGTGTTGGCGGACTAAGGCGTCTGGCGGCGTGTTTGCGCCTCCTCCTCCTCCTCCTCTCTATCTCCTCTTCCTGACTCACATGTCGTTGGCCATCTCGTCATGCTCTCCTGCTGACAGGTCGCCGTTGGCACTGATGCTGGTGCTGTTGTCTTGGTATCCAGGGGGCATGAAGGCCAGGGTGTATGGGTAGATCTTGTGACAGGCGGCTCGATAAGCGTCGGCCGCCTTCTGCTGACCCTCGCCCAGCTGGCCGTCACGCAACGCCTCCAGGACCTCAGTGCAGATCTACAGGACACACACAAACACTTAGAATTCTACTGGGCATATAATTTAAATGCATTTGCATGCATGCAGTAAGCTAGTTATTAGCCATACTCCGGTTAGGTTCTCATTCAGGTTAGAGGTGCTACATATAGTGTGATATTTTCCACATGCATTTCTGCTTCAGATGTTCTGGTGTTGGAATTGTGGGTTGTGTGTGTGTCACTTCCTTACCTCATCCTTATTTTTGTTTGTATTCTGTTTTTGGTCAATGTACCCTGTTACAATTTGCTGTTGCAATGACCCAGTTCCCTCAAAAAGGATAGTTTTCTCCGAAGATGAAGGTAAAAATGTTATGGTGGGGTTTGATCCATGGCCAGCAGAGGTCCATGTGGTTCCAGAGGGTGGAGTCTTATTGGGCAGTAGATGGGTAACTTATGGGTAAAGGACTGCGTACCTGGATGCTTCTCCCAGTGAGCGAGTCGTCCAGAGCGGTAGCTAGCTCACAGGCCATTTTATTGGGACAAGGCTCCAGGTAGACCATCATCTTAGCAGCTGGGAAAATAAGACAGATTATCAATTTCTTCATGTTGCTTAGTAGTCGTCCCACACTATGCATGTAACAGCAATAGAAGAGATGCACAAAGTACTGGGAATGGACTTAAAGAGGAGCTAAATGTCCTTCTGTTTCATTAGGTCCAACCTACCATGTTATCACATTATGAATACTGGCTGTCCCGTGTGTGTTTGTTGCCTACATACCAGCCAGTCGGTGCGGGATGGAGTTGGAGTGTTGGCTCAGGTAGTTTTTATTGTAGCTCTCTGGGTTGCTCTCCCCAAACAGCCGGGAGATCTCCTGCTTCAACACTGTCCTCACCGCCTCTGGCAAATCCACACTCTCCCTCACTGGACACACACATAAAGTGAGCAGATTCAATTCAGTCCTTGACCAGCACAGGCAAGTCATATCTACAATATGACTGCTGAGAACGACCCGAAACGTTTTTTGCATTACTTTATCCAGAGTTAATGGGAGCAGACGGACGCAGCTAGCAAACTCTGGTTTCACTCAACTAGAAGTGATGTTACTACCACCGGGTGACTTAAGATACAGGTACAACATTTTAAAAAATGGCACTTATTCTCTTTTCCACCCCACATGTCTGCATTTCCTTAGAATATGCAGCAGGTGCCACTGTGAAACAATGACTCAGTCCAGGGTTCAATATAACAAGAGAACTGGCTTCAGTGCCTCATTTCACAAGGAAATAGATCTGTCGCCCCCATCTGTCAATAACAAATATGTCACCAAGTGGGATAGGAAAACCAGAAGAAGAGTGGTCCCTTTGCACTTGTGAGATTTTATTGAATCAGTTACAGATTGCAAAGTATAGATAGAGAAGAGGTCAAGTAAGACAAAAAAAAAAAAATGAGCAACCACCTATTGGGTAAGTCAATGTGCATTTTAACTAAAGTTGGGGAAATATCAGGTAGGCGGGAACATTATTATGAGGGATAAATTATCAAAAATAGGCCAGGCCTGCCCTGGGATGCAGGTTATACTCACCTCCTTTGAAGAAACGCACTAGACACTGGTGGAGCCATGGGTCTGAAGGGTCTATGGCTACAGCTCTCTTTACTGACTGCAGCATCAACAGGTACTTCTCTGGAGTAAAATGGACAGCATGGAGGAGAGGAAGACAAAACATTTAGTCACATTAAGTGGTAGCTATAATGACAGGTTACACTACAGATTACATTTCCAAGGATTTGGGTTTCTAATGGTTGATGTCACATTTTGACTGAAGTTTTGACTGAATTTTGGGCTCTATATTCCCAAAGAATTACAAGTACATGTAAAACACACACAGGCCTACAACAGTTGAGACTTATTTGTGTTTCTGTTGGAGAGATCTAACATCCCTCTAAGCATGAAAAAGGCTTTATGTTGGCTTCAGCCCAGTATCCCATGACAGCACTGTGATATAACACCAATACAGTGCAGAAAGTAATGCACAGTAAATTCTCTCCTGCCTCTGGTCAGTTAGAGTGAGTGGTTTGTTATGCTAGGAGGATCTAAATGCTGCCAGAAGATCCAAAGAGCTTATTACTAGTTATTACTAGTTATTTATATCAAACCAATTTATTTATATTATTTATGTCAAACCAGGATGCAAAACATTCATGTAAGTGATGTTTTGGGACAATCTGAGCAAGCTGAAATGGTCTCTTATAGGGTTCTCAACAGGACCCTGATACACAACTCTACAACTTTTTCATGACATTCTAAAACTGAGTCACAGTGTTTCTGCGATGATGCTCTTTCTTCAGTATTCGTAAATGTTGATTTTCAGTTTGGTGTCACTCTCTGTTATTCCCCCACTTTGAATGTGTCAAGTTTTTCTGGCTTTCCCTGTCTGGAGCGCGGTCCTCAACAACATTCTAGGAATTCCACTCCTGTGTCATGATCTGTAAGAGAAGCCACACTGGGGGTTTATCTGCCTGACCTTTCCTGAAGTAGATCTCGAAGGCCAGGAGGTGAGTCTCGATCTTGTTCCTCACTAGGTTCTTCAGAGGGATCAGGAACTTCACCGCCTCCTCCAGAGGATTCTCCACCTGACAGGAAATCAAACAATATCAAGTAAATCATTGATTAATCTTCAACCAATCAACAGAGTAATCTTTATACACTAAGCACAGTTACAGAAATGGTTTTACTTGACTAGATCTCACTGCTCAGACAGTGTTCCCACCTTGGCCAGTTTGTCCGGTATGAGCTCCTCCTTGGGCCCCCCTATCTCCTCGTCATCGTCCTCCTTCTTTTTCTTCTGGTTCTTCAGCTGCTTCTCCTTCTCGGCGTTCTTCTTCTCTTCTTCTAGCTGGGCCTTCTTCTGTGCTCTTCGCTGCTTGTTGCGCAGCTTCTTCAGCTCCTTGTCTGTCAGGTTCTCTGTAGACCGCAGGAGACAGCACAGGGTTTATAAGCAAATAGCCTTTGACTCAACAGTTCATATCCTAGTAAAAGTCTTGATTTGAGATAAGCAGAATATTTGGGGTGTTATCTTTCAAACTGAATTTACATCAAGCACCAAAACAGAGAGTAACACTACTTCCCCATGAGTAAGGTTTTAGTTTTCAATCCCTGACAACATTATGTTTTTAGACCACAAATGTACAACATGCGTGCACACACACCCACACAGTCTCTCTAACCTGTGTCTGCATGGCTCTCCTTGCTGTCGTCGGCCAGAGGTTTGTCATGCAGGGCCAGGTAGATCTGGATGGCGGTTCGAGCGGCCTTGTAGTAAAACGGATGCTGCCGCAGCACGTCCTCCAGCTTCAGCAGGTCTACGTACGAGCGCAGCGTCATCTTCCTCATGCAGTAGGTGTGGAAGTCAAACTGGTCGTCGGTGATCTCCACAAAATGCTGATGGGAGGAGAACAGGAGGAGGTAGAGCGAGGAAATAAAATACAACTGTTGTCAGACCTGCTGGGATTAGAGAATGAATGATACGTGGCAGGTGAGGAAGTTAAGTTCATCTCTGCAGCTCCTATTTGCTGCAGAAAATGAAAAATCTGGGATCGAAAATCAGTTAAGAGAACCTTTGGCTCTTTGAAAATTTCATGCAAAATCTTTATAATCAGAGCCACACAAAATCCTGCGTGGGTAAAAGCCAAGAAAATTAACAACAATCCAGTTCTGTGAAAGGCTATACAACTAAATTACTGAATCATCTCAAAAGGCATCTGACTATTTCTACAAATCAGAAAGCGAGAGGTTTTGCACTCATTGCTGAAATGTCTGGTAAAGATATGCGACAGATGAGCACAATGTGATGATTTATTTCATCCATAATAGAATTCAGCCTTTGGAAATTTTGACACGACCACACAATGAATAAGACAGCCATGAAAAACCAGACTTGTGCACCTCCTTTATTTATATTTAATAAAGTTACAAGAACTCACCCTCTCAATCTCGTGGCACTTCTTCAGGGCCTCTCCAAACTTATTCATGGCCTTGTAGGCCAAGGCACACTCTGTCTGGAACCACATGCACTGCATCTCGTTCAGGTTCTCTACCGCCGACGTGCCCTCCTGAAGCCCAACAAACACCAACACACACATACATACGGTAAGAGCACAGGTTTTTTTCATGGTCAAGATACTGGGGAGAAAAATGTTGGAAAATAGTGACTACTTGAATGGGTTTACCTCAAAAACTGCAGGCTTTACTTTCAGTTGAATTATGAGTTGTGGTGTTCAGTATTAACACACAAGGGGTGACTACAATAGCTACTAGGTGGATGAAACTAGTACAGGCAGTAAACCACAGTAAGCAGATGAAACACTACCTCTAACTGGAGATATAAATGAATACTACACTACTTCTGCCTTCCAAGTGGTGATGCATGCTGCAAAGGCTCCTTATGTTACCCTGCTGATAGATTCAGTGAGAAATCCTGCACTGGAAACAAAAACGTTAAAAAGATTAAGCAGTCAGTAGCTGGCCCTAACATCATGTCCTCTCACCTGCCTTTGGGTGCTCTACATTACATTTCCTATGAATCTGACTGTCCCTCTCCACACACACACACACCCTCTCACACAGCTCTCTCTCTCTCTCTCACCCGTGTGAACTTGGAGCACATCTCCTCTGCCTCCTTGATGAGGCCAGCCTTCAGCATGTACTTGGCACACTTTGAGTTGATGAAGCGGTCGGCGGTGTCCAGGGCCTGGGCCTCGTCCATCCACCGAGCCGCCTCCTTGATGTTGCCTGCATGCTGCAGAGCCAAAGAAGAAAAAGAAAGTATAAAGAGCACATTTTTTTTTCATTAAGTTTCTGGCTCTCCTGTCAATGGCAGGTACCATTTTTCATAGAAACGTGTCACACAAATGCTATTTTGCATATAGATTCAGCTACTTGCTCAATCGTTCATGCAGTGATTCCAGTTTGTTAGGCAACAAAACAAAATTCAACAAAATTCAAAATTACAAAGGAGCACTTTGAAGCTTTCTGGAAGTTTAAGAAAGTAAAATATAAAATAGTGCCTGATGATTGTCCACCAGTGTTAGCTGACTTGATGTACTAAAACATGCATTTAATATTTCTCAAAGTCATCGCTGCTCTCATTGTGAATAGTGTAGTAAGAAACTGGCATCATTTGCAGCCTCAAGACATTACATTCACAATATATTCACAAAACTGGCTATTTTGGTAAAACGTGGAGACAGAAAAAAATGAATAGCGCCGAGCAGTTGGCCCAGCACGATTCCAAGAATATGAGTGTGTGCACATGCTACAAACCTTATAGATCTTAGCCTTGATGAGGAAAAGCTCGATGAGTGTGGGCGTGCTGTCGATGGCATCGTTGATGTATTCCAGGGCAAGACTCTGCTGGCCCACATGATCAAAGTGCTGTGCCAGGAAATACTGAACCCACAATAAGGTTGTGGGCGGCTCCTCCTTCCCGTCATCTATAGACAGATTTTATGTAACAGACATTATATTCTCTAACCACAGTGGAAGTGCATAGCTGAGTCCCAGGAACTTGTGGTTTCATACATGATTCAGCAACAAATACAGCAACAATTAGGGGTCAAATTAGCAACATTGATTAACTCATAACCAGGCAGTACTCACCATTTTGACTAAACATTCGACAGCTTTTTAAAGAGGTTTCATAGCCAACTACTAATTCTTCAATGATTGAAACCTGTGGGGGGGCGAAAATAAGTTGAGTTTTTTTGCTTGCAGTCCAGGAATGACAAAAACTACAATTCCCACATCCCGTCCACCCACATTCCTCACCTTTTCTTTGTTGGTGTAGAGAGATTTGAGGGTGGTGAAGACAGGCGGACAGCCTTTACTGAAGTTCATCCTTAGGTAGCTGTCCAGACATTCACGGAACTTCTCTCCTGGCCAGCACGACACATATTGAAAAAATGCATTTATAAGATTTTTACTGTCCAGTAGCACAAAATGAGCACAATATATATGTGGGGATTGATAAGATTATCAGCATCACTGACAGGATGATCAACATCAATGACTCACTGATTGCTTGTACTGAGTTTTCTGGCTTTCAAGGCTCACTTTCTGGCAACATAGCTTCATGTTTTCCTTTTTGCCTGATTCGATTCTTTTAGGTTGCTGTCCCTTGTGCAGATTAGCTTTCCATATAAAGAGTGTATGTGATAGAAAAATAGTAAAGCAATACTGCTCTTACTACTAATACACTGTCTTTTAAAGAGCCTCTTCCTCAGGCGGTGATGCTGAAGGCTGTACTGCGTTTACCTGTGAGGAAGTTGAGAGGAAGCCTCCGGGGAACCAGGCCTTTAGGAAACTTCACCCAGGCCTCTTCATAAAGCTTCTGACGCTCCGCTATGCTGCCTGGAGAAAGAAAGACACAGACAATACTCAAATTAAAAAAAAAAAAATTATAATAATAATATAAAAAGGGGGACAAAACAACATTTACAGAGGGGACAGTAAATGTGTTGTCCAAATGGTGCAGTCATCCTCAGTATGACAATCTGTATCCAATTACAGTGACATAACATTGAAAATTGAAAATTTGAAATTGAAAATTGAAATGATGCAAATTCAAATATGGCATACAATAATGACCCTGGAAGAAGTGCTGCTGAACAAGTACATAAAATAATAAAATGAGGCCAATACAACATTTTCTTGATAATGTGGCAGAGGAGGAGAAGAAGAGGATGATGTAATTGATCAAACTGCATCGTATCAGAGGAAGGCAACACTGACTCAATCAGATCTGACTTTTAATAAAAAGGTCAACAAGGGCCTGAAGTATTGATCTAACCATTTTGTTTACCTGGCTTGAGGGCCTTTTCCAGGCCCTGGTAGTAGGCCCAGTTCTCCGGGTTCCTCTCCTGGAGTCTTCTGTAGACCTCCGAGGCCTCCTCATGCCTGTCCAGCTTCAGCAGCAGCTCTCCTACAGACAGACAGACGTTAGCAGCTCCACTCCAGCATCCAGCCCCTTCCTACGGGTTAGGTAGAGAGTCGGTTTGCATTCAACTCTCGTGAATTTAAAGCTGTGTTAGGCAAGAATGTCCTACCCACACTAACTAAGACGCTGTACATTCACCCTGAGTTCAATTCTGGCGTCACTGTGGACGCCGGTGTAAAGTCTTGTCCACAAAGACAGGACAAATCAAAACTTAGGAGTGAAATCCACAAGTGCCTTCTAAATAGCGGCAGTGAGCTCCATCCCAAGAAACCTGAGTTCTGCAATGTTTACCCATTCAATCAATAAGTTCATTGTTTACTCCAAAATACACATTCGACTGATTCTTGCTCCATGGCACAGCAGGTATCGTTTAGATTTTCAAAAATAAGAAACTTACGTGAAACAAAATCATCTAATTTATTCAGACAGCATATTACAAATTAATAGCACGTGAATGGCAGCAGTGACCCACCTCGTGTTTCCTCCACAGCAAGTTTATCACAGATCTGTTTCTCATAGTTGTTGAGGTGGTCTAGGGCCTCCTTGTGCAGACCGGCCTCCCTCAGAACCTGGTTCTGATACAGCAGCAGTTCACTGTACTCGTAATCCACCTTGTCTGGAGACGTCTGGACACACACAGGGACAAACACACAGAGGGGATGGGTGAAGAAAAACTGAGTGAGGGTGTCTGAAGCAGCACGAGTTTGGACTTAAGTTGCAGATAAGCAATGTTCAGTACCATCAACCGTTTACATGCCAGGACATTTGGTATAGGTCTAAACAATGGAATCTAACAAAGACAGTAGCACAGATTTCAGTACTGAGTTTGTTCACTTCCTGTATGGAGAAGATTTCCGGACATAAAGACACCAGAATTGAATTTGGACAAATGGGATAAATCTCTGGTGTCTCAATTAGGCGGTTGAGATGCTCTTCTCTGCTGCAGCTCATTTAGGCTGATTAGGGGAATTGGATGGACATCAAGCGAATGAAATTGCAAATAGGACGGGGGATGTTGTGGTGGATGGGTTGCCCGTTAATGTCGTTGAGAGACAGCCATTTAAGAATTCACTTGTACCAGAAAAACTGTAAGACCATGGTTTAAGACCAAAGTTCATCTGTGTTCAAGACCAATGCTTTGTCACCTCCCTGTGGCAAAAATAAAAACTGTATTTGAAGTTGAACACGGTTGATCTTTTGATGACATGACAGTACTGTAAACATAAGAAAAATATGGGTAATTAGCTTTAAGTTTATCCCAATGTGCTGATTTTTCAAAGTAGCATCACGTTGCTGCCCTACATTTTAATTCAAAAAAGTTTTCCCTTGTGCAGCTTTAAGGCTCCACTTGAATGAAGGTGATTTCATTAATCTCTACTTTATCCTACCTGTTGCGTTTTGCGGAACTCTTCAACGATCTTGGCGGCCATTTCAAAGTCCTCCAGCAGATGATAAGCCACAGCGTAGCCGATCCACGAGGCTCGCTGAGCGGGGCGAAGCTGCAGCAGCTGGTACCGAGTCTCCTGGAGAGGAAAGAATTACAGCAAATAAAGCCATTAAAATACTGCACAAAGAGCCAGAAAGATGAGTGATGCTGCATTCATATCACATGGGACAAACAACCACCAGCTTGACTTTTCATAACTACATTGTAGCATTTCCATAAGCTATAAAGTTTCTTCCTTCCTGTTTTTTTTTTCCTGAAGGGGTAACCAGCCTGGTTCCATGCTTCAAGTCGGGCTAAAAACCACCTAATGAAATGCATGCATGGCACGAGTTTCAAATTATATTCTGCTATATTCCTCTAAAGTGACCTATTTTTGGAACTTTTCCTGACATTCCCCAACATCTGAGTTAATCACATTCCCTTACAAAAGGCGGCAGTATACTTGCTAAGAAGTAGAACTTTTTAACCAAAAGATGTGTTTGCAACAGACGAACTAACCAGCACAGCAATCTCATCATTTCATCTTACGTCTTTCCAAGTATACTTACTCACCTCTCAGAATTCCATTTTACATGACTTTTAGGAGAAAGCAGACTGGTGCAATCTGCCAAAGCTTTCCTGAAGTAGATCTCAAAGGCTAGAAGGTGAGACTCCAGCTTGTTCTCACCTGAAATTCCAAGACCAGTAAACCCATCTCTTCGCTCCAACTTCCACCCATCATCCTTCCGTTTAGATCTATTTTAAATCACCTCTTCCTCCATCCCTCATCACCCCGTGTCCCTCTGTCTGGCTATTTTTAACCGCCTCTTCCACCCTCCGTCCTCACCCTGTATCCCTCCAGGTCTCTCATCTGGATCTGCAGCAGGGAAAGGTCTCTGAGGATCTGCAGGTTGTCCTTGTCCCATTTCAGTGCGTTGCGGTAACATTTGATGGCCTCATCGTACTTCTTGTCCGAGCGCTGCAGCAGGCCATACACATGCCAGCCTGGGAGGATGGGGAGGTTCAGGAGGCAAAACACACATGTACCCACACGGCACTGGGTCCACGATCACTCAAGCAAAGCCAGGTTCACATATGCAACACACACACAATTTTAAGCCTAGTGACCTTCAAGGGAAACCATACTGAGCACCATGTGCTAGAAAGCAAACAATTTTATGTCAACGCAATTGCTGCTTCTTGTGTGCATGTAAACGTGCTGAGTTGACAAAATGTGCATTTGGTGGTTCATGGTGCTAATTAGCCTTAAACGATCAGGAGCTCAACTGTTTAGTATTCCAATCAATTTAATGGATAATGGCTTATGGGCTGTACTGAATGGAAGCAGACAGCCCGCTGGCTGCCTGCTGCCCATCTCTGCCATCACTGAGAGACTGCAAAAATTTGTTACTGCCTCGTGGCCTTATGGAGGGGTGTGCAGGATATGTCCCACCAACAGTCCAGCCCTTGTTTTGGTCTTTCCTATGCCAGTGGTAAACAGTGGAGGGCCACCATATGCAACTGAAGCCTGTGAGTCTGCAGGTTCCCATCCCAAAGAAACACCACAGCAGCTGATTTCACAGACTAGCTCCGCCTCTCTGGTGGAAGGTGTGCTTATCTGTGAAATCCCCTGGTGTATTGTTTGGCTGGAATACAAACTTGGATACTTGCAGTCCTCTGTGGCACATAATTGAAGACCTCTGAATTTCTGTCTGACTGGTGGAGGTTAGAAGCTACGAGCATTGGAGGAGGAGCGATGACTAGAGGTGGAAGGATACAGACGTGGCTCTTGAGGTCGTTGCGTAGGCCTCGTCTCACCAGCTCATAGGCCTCCTCCTTCTTCCCCAGACAGTTCAGGGTTAAACCCTTCATTGCCAGGGTCTCTGGGGGGAAAAACAAGGGATGAGGCAGGAAGGAGGAAAACATTCAGAGACAAGAGAAGAGTGCAACAGTGATGGAATGACATTTATCAAATAAATAATGATCTAACCCTGGAATGATCAGTCTGATAAATGGTTAAATCTCATTGCAAAACAATTGAAAAGTGGCCTAAGCAAGGAGGAACGGATGTGGCACTACTGGGAGTGACAACAATGCAAACAGAAGGCCAAAGAATCATTAAAACCCCAATGCCATTGTATTGTACCATGTGGCTGACAGAAACTTCATCACTGAATTACAATGGGCGGCACAAGTAGCAAAACAAATACCTCATCAACACTTCCTGTTGTTGTTTACAGCGTGTGAACAGTGTAGTAAGAAATGAAGCAACGCAGGCATACAGATGATTGATATAGCAAATTATTACAAATGCAGCTTGCCCTGTGTGCTAACAGTGCCATAATCAGTTTCCAGTAGGATTTATTCATTCCAACATGTCCTCTGTACACAACACTAATCATAGAGGCAAACTGCGCAGAGGATTTTACATCCATTAAGGCAATAAGCGTGGATGAATAAAGCAGTCAGACTGTCTCTGAATTTTGTCAAAATCAATCAGAGGAAGACGGGGTTACAATAAGAGATAAATGCAGAATAAATGGCAGACAGAAAGTACTAAATAATTCAACAAAACAATAAAATTAAAAGGAAACAAGATGATACACCAAACCCCAGCAGCAATCAATATACTATGTGAGCAAAAGCTATTGTTGGCCTTCAATTACTGACAGTTTTCCAACTGCATCTTTCACTTAAGATCATCTTTTTCTATTATCCACCTGTGAACATAATACATCTGTTCAGTTGCTGAGATGCTTTTGGGAACCTAAGCTTATCAAAATGATATGCAAGAACATAGAGGATAATCTGTCCTGCATCAGGACACGTTCTTACTTAAAGTCCCTACATCTAGTATTTTTAGCACAATATATCATCAAATTAATGTTATGATATAATGCCGTTGAGAAATGAGGCAACTTTCACAACTTTCGTTTACATCTATTTGAGTCTTTACATCCAGGTGTCATGGAGGAAGGGCCATCCTGTTCTTTAATTAAACCCCCATTTTCAAAGGTACAACCATATGATTGTTCACTTGGGAAGAACTGAGAAAGCTTCTTGAATGAGTAGCGAAACGTATTCAGGACTACATATCTATTTGCTAGTCCACTTGTCTTTGACTTACTACTATTAGATATCCCATGACCTGCATGACTAAGAACCTTCATCGACTTCATGCTTCCCGTGCAACTTGTGAATGTGCCCAACCAATAGAGTGAGGACATGCTCTTCATAGCTCTCTGTCACTGTAGCCTGATGGGGCACAGATCAGGTCAACCTGCACTGCTGCTGACTAATTTAATCATCTGGGCTGCGTTCCTCGTTGGTCGCTCAATTAATCCAGGCTACTTTGATGTTAGCCGATTCACATTATCTCGCTAATCCTCATCTGGCTAACGCTGATCATTAAACACAGGTGGTGGATTTCTTTGTTAAACTTGGATGTAGTTATCAAGGATTACTGCACCTTCCGTTTTGAAATAAAGGGGACATGAGCAGAGAGTGGAAACAAAGTTCAGCACGCATTGGATTGGCACTTGACTTAAAGAGACAGGTTGTTTTTTTCCCACTGCCAATAGCCCTAAAATGCGAGCAATTGTATGACAAGTTTTTCACAAAACTGAATTAAACCTGCACTATGTGATTTCAAAACCTGCTAATAAGAGAATATGCGCTACGTGGAGACTCTTTGAGACTTAGTGATATAAACTAAAATCAACATGTGTGGACCAACCATGTTGTTGTTTTCATCCTGTATGTTGCCAAAATCAACACCAGACTCAATCTTCTCCTACTATTTACAAGAATCCCAACTTCTGACACTTTAACTCTTTATGGAAATTATTGAATGAACTTGTATTTTTCCAACACCAAAGGATCTTGCTGTTTGCTTCTCAAAGTTTGCCTATTTATAATTACATCATCTATATCTAATTCATCTACTGACTCCTCTGTGAGGAAAGTCATAGCCAAGTCTAAACATAAGTTCACTATAGGTTTCAGAAGTCAGAGTCATAATCCAGCTAACTATGACTAAACCTGCAACTGTGTAGGTTTGAGAAGCTGCTGCTACTCTAACAAGTCAGACTGAATTTGCTTTTAAGAACAAAAAATCCCAAGCTTAAATCAATTCAAAAAGTTCTTCCTGCTAACTCAGTTATCCAAGCCCAAGGTACGGGACTGAGACGCTAACAGTGATAGGTTGCCCTTACCTCCATGCTCAGCGAACTTTGGGTTGCCAAGGATCTGTTTGCAGAACTTCAGTCCATTTCTGTATTGCTTGTGTTCATAACATCTCTGCAACAAAATGGCAAGAAAGAAAAAACACACGTGGGTTTACATCAGGCATCTGGGGCCAACAGCCTGCCATTCACTGCTACACTAATCCTCAAATCTTTGTGGGGTCAAAGTACACGTAAAGAACATTAAGTGGGTTGAATTCAAACACAGTGGTACAATGACTGAGCTCACACAACAAAGTAACAGCTCTTTCCCTGTTACTGATCAGCAGAGCATCACACACCAAACATCACCTTGAAAGGCCGAGTCAGTGTGAGGGAGTTATAATGCTTAGAGAAATGGAGGAGAAAACACTTGTGGAGGCAGACCAGCCTTGGTGATAGAGGGCTGTTGATGAGATGTGATCAGACAAGCAGCCAGATGGATCTGCCAGGCTCAGAAGGCCCCAAGAGGAAATCCTGCCAACTCCCAGTGTAATACTAATACACTCCAATCCTTCACTGCCACAGATATTCACAACTACCAGGAGTCACATTCACAAAACAGCAAATATGAATCCTGGGCGTCAGTTTTGGCACAGAGATAGGTAAAGTCCATTTTGAAGACACAGTACTATCATGGGTGCATTAAAAATCCTACTTGGCATGACTGACAAATACTGCAGATGCTACATGCCAACAGGGAAAGTCAGCAACAAAATACCTGTGAACAATTTGAATTAATAAATCAATCGGCGCTGATAAAGGTTTAAAGTTATGCATCTGTGCCATTTATTTAAAATATGCATGCTTAACTGGACACAACAGCTTACTGCTGGAATCTGACAGTTGGTGTCCCTGTGGGCGTGGTTAGGATGAACCTCAGGCCCGGCCAGGCACCTTACTATCTCAACTCAAACTACATACAACTACAATTATCAATATTGAAATCGGCTACTTAAACTTTAACGCTAAGTTGACAACATTACTTCATCATTATCATCATTATTCAGACTGACTGAATAGCTTGTTTCGCTATAATTAGCTGCCGTCATGCTACCGGCTCAACTTGACGGTTGCCTAGCTGTATGGCTAACATTAGCTCTACTGTGTAGAGAATATAATGCTAAACTTCGCTAGCTTTGCCTATGAGCAACGGCATCTACTTTCCTCGCACATAACTTGAAACCTTTTTCTGATTTTTTGGGAGCAACTACTCGGCGTAACGTTACACGTGTTCCACAGAGCAGCACCTGATTTTAATGAAATGTTCACTTCTAGGTTAGGTGTACAGAACTGCTACTGCCCAACACAGTGTATATTTGATGAAGGAAAACTGTTGGCATGACACACTAACCACTTCTAAAAAGTTTGAGTTTTATTAAAATTAGAGTTGCTTGGTGTATGCCGAATTATAGAGCGGCTCCGATTAATTTGGTAATAGCCTTGTCCTGTTCTACCACTCAGGTTTATTGGCTAATAAGCAAGGTTACATTAAACTGACAATTTTCAACGGACTTTGGTTGACAGCTTATCCATACAGTAATACGGCAGGTAACCTATCGGGGCTATCAGCCACCTGACAGCTGTGCAGGTAAAATAAACGCCCTAAGGATAACGTTTGCCAGCAAACATATTAAACAAACGGTGGCTAAACGTTGTTAGTTCAGTCTGAATGAGTTTACAAGCCGCCAGCGTTAGCTAACGCACTAGCCACATAAGTTGTGTATGTTTGTCAGGGCTGTCAGGCAGCATTTTCATTGATATACTTTGGATGTGATGCAAGGCCAAAGCATAGGACACATGTTTGCCTGCTGGCCTATTGTAGGTTACTTGTTAGCTGAATTACCTCGCTGCAACTGGTGTACTTAGTAACAGAGACAAGATAACTTCGCTGCGTTTGATCTATTGTATTTTTTTTATTATTCGCTAACAACTACTTAGCTACCAAGTGACTGCTACAACTGACGGCTACTTGACAAACTAGCATTAGCTACCAAGCTAACATTCATCTCAGGCATTTAGCCTACCAATATTCTCTTGAAGAGAGCATTCTCCTTCGGCGGTAGAGTAATTGTGGGCATTGTGTTAGGTTGCTATGCCTCCGTAGCTTCACACATGAATAATATCCTCTCAGAGTCAGAGATCCTGGACTGTTTCTGTCTCTTCAGGCTCCTCTCCCTCTCACGTGTTGAAGCCGAGGCCCCCTTCCGAGCAAAATGGCCGACCTGCTTCTCCTCCGGGTCAGGCTGCTCTCTGAGTCTGCGTGTCCATCCAAACAAGTAGGGCAATGTTACACCAGTCAGAGTGGCCTTTAGGTAGATTTAAAATAAAGCTTTTACCCGATATGTTTATAATACATCAAATAATTTTACAAATTTTAAAATATCACAACCAGACTAAGGATGGAGAGTACCCAAATAGATTCCGTTTTCCCTTCGGGGGGGTGTCACACCAAACTGGATTCAAAAGTCTGTCAATTTATATTTATCGGCATAAGTTGACACTTCCTAGGACACCACACTAATTCACACTAATTGGGGTGGCTTGCAAATTTTTATTTATAAATGATTCACCAAGCAGCAATTTATTCCATAAAATGTCAACTTTTATAATTTGTTCACACTGGTCGCTGCCGCATTCGACGGTGTATTTCAGTGGAAGAATATTATGGGAATGTAAGTTGAGCTTATATATTCTAAAAGTTTAAATTTTCTTGCCGTAACAACCATTTGGTATATTGAATGTAAGCCGAAATGAAAAGTGGGTCCTGGTGTTTTCCAAATTATCTTTGAACATGTACTACAACCAGTGAATGTTTGAGGATAAATAGGGCAACACTAAATGAACCGATTTTTGAATGGAATATCAAGACTGTCTCCTTTCAAGCTTTAAGAACGCAATGGGACTAGGATTGGTACACACTCACTTGAAAACAACAGTAGACGTTTTCAAAATAGTTTAGTTGTAAAGGGTTGTAAAATGTTAACGGTTTATTCGTATGCTTATCTAATTTATGCTTATCTCATAATATCGATGTTTCGGTGATCTTCGGTCCTCTACGGAGTCCTGCCAGGAATTATAATCAACTGCAGTTCGACAAGATTGCACATCGGATGAGGGAACCCGTCCTGTGGTTAAAATGACATTCAGTCGGTTATTTTCACGGACAGTACGCTTGAGCAAAGGTAAGACGGCATAACTTACGAATATTGGTTTGATGGTTGTGATTTTGAAAGACATGGGGTTTAGTTTGCAGCACGAAACACAAAAATCTGTATTGGCTTGGCCTGACCTTAGCTTAGCATTCTGCTATAGCCAAGGTAGCAAAGGTGCAGGCTAGCTAGAAGCTGACAGAACCCGACACAGGTGCTCATAACTGTTTTGGGGCTGCAATATAATGGATATTCAGGTTATAAGTGTACCTCCTATTCTGTTATTAAATTAGGTTATGTATCTGAACAACCAATGATTAGGGTATTCCACTTTTCCCCCACAGATTAAATAACATACCTAAACCCCAGCAGATGTCATTCTCTCCTGTGGGAGAGATGACCGAAAACTTGGCACACTTAAGGTTACTCTTACGGTTGGCAAACATGTATATTTGGTATAATAAAATCAAAAGCTTTAGCAACTGTAGGAGCCACTCTTTGATTCGGCTCGAATCGCATACAGGCAGGTCTTGCTTCAGTAAAATATCAACTTTGATAATTGGTTGAGCTGTTATTCACACAGACCTCATCCACTAGATTTAAATGGTGGAGGGCGGGAGCAGTGTGGACCACTTAAGTGCGGCTTGGTGGATCACACGTATGCCGACGTTATTAGAAGGCTTTTATGATTATAAGGTCTATAAGGAGCCATGTTTTACCAGATATACACTTTTGCCAATAAACAAGACATTACCGTGACCTAGTTTTGACTGGAGTTGTGCATGCATCTCTATACAAGAGGGAACAGCAGTTTGGGAGCCAAGCACAGTCAAGGCTCTCCTCCGACAAAACTGTCTAGTTTTTTAATCATTGGCTTTTTCCTAGTAATCAGCCGCGCGGATGTCTGCACATTTTTTGTACTCTTTAAAAAAAAGGTTTATCTAATATGTCTAATTCTAATGTCACTGATTGTCCAGGATGATTATAGATACACAGAAGGTTTTCTTCTTAGTTGGCTACAAAGTTAGAGGCAGAAAAGAATCAGTACCAGTCATGTCCCTACTATGTTCGGATTGCATCCAAAGCAGTTTGAGTCTACATGGATATTGTTTGTGTGTTTTCAGTTGGGACCAGGTCTGCGTTCACAGCTTCCAAGCCAGACACTGTCAATCCTAACTGGCTGCGAGTGGGTCTGGCCTTTGGGACGTCAGCTTTCCTCTGGGGGCTGGTAAACACACATGTCCACTCACACAGAGCTTTATAATCACATGAAACCTAGAAGTATCATCTACTATCAAACACACTGCTTATTCCATGGTTTTAATTCTATACCTGATATATTCTGTGCTCGATTGCATGAAGAGAACATCGCACCAAACTCCACTGGATTTTGGTGTGACTATCTCATCTTAATAAAGACAAGAGCATGTATACCATTAGGTTTAAATGTATGTAATAAATAATACACACAAATACACAAACTATTACAATAGCATATTGGGATACTAGAAGCACTATTGTTGCTAATGCTTGTTTTATTTATTTATTCATTTTAATTGAAGGCCAGTTTCTATGCTGAATATCTTTTATACTCCACTTTGGTTCTCAGTGTGATTTTCAAATTCATATGCATCTTATAAAATGTATAGGTAAAAGCATCCTCTTAATAAAAATAGTAAGAAATTCAACTGTGAGCAAAAATTTTAAATAATGTGTAGAATTGTCTCACTGTCAGGCAACTCGATGACTAAACAGTCAACTTTGTCATGCAGATGATGATATAAAGGAGAGTATTTTACCTGTGTAAAGCTCGTCCTCCTTCCTTAAATTACCATCAAGATAAATCATTATTTACACTGCACTGTTTGCGTGTACATTGACAGCCTATATTGCACCTTTAGTTTGATTAATCAAACAAGCTGGCAAGAAAGGCACCATGTGATCTAAGATCATACATGATGCATAACTCAATAGTACAAATGACTCCTGCAATTAACTACAGCTGAGAGTATTTCAGAAATACAGAAAAGTACCCTGAGTAAACAGCACCATAATAGCACACAAGGAGAGTTGCTTTGTGGAGGCCATAGTGATACAAACAAATACCAACTTAGCTTTCTTCAGTGAGCAGTTGGATGGTTTTGCCAGTCTTGTTTCTTTCTTTATTATTGTTCTTTTCCTGCTGATCTAAAATATATTTAAGTGCTCTTAAAAATGTGTAAATTTGTGTTTCTAAAACATGCAGATACTCAGAAAAGAAACGCTTGCATATTACTTGTAATCCTACTAGGAAATAAAATGTTTCTGTGATGAAATGCAAGTGAAATATGAGGAACATGACTTCTTTAGAAACCAGTCATGTTTGATTGATGTGTTATATCTGTCTTCCACCTGTAGCTCTTCAAGCAGCATAGCACAGATGTACATGAATACAAAGTGAGGAATGGCCTGGAATGAACCACCACACTGCTATGTGAGTATCCCATTAACTTAGATGACGCTGAAAATAAATTTGGAGCCTGTACTACAAGCATCTTGAAGTTTTGTTATCAGAAAATGTAAAATTATGAGGATATTTTTGTCGTTCTGTGTGTAAACAGAAAAAGCAATGAATGGAAATTGCAAATAAAATCTGATCCTTGCTCCTTTCTTGTTCTTTGCAGGAGGTTGGCAGTCTCTCTTGGAGGTCAACCCTGCCTGTAGGATGCAGCTGTTTCTCTCCTTGTTTCTATTTTTAATGTTTCTGACACCAAGTTCTGTCTAAAATAAAGATGCTATCATATATCACATGGAATGTCCACATGCTGTGATCATTTCATTCACATGATTTAACAGTTCCTGTGGTTTATGGCCTCAGTTGATACTCCCAGAAGTAGATAATTTTTGCCAGGAATGATTAATTTCTGCCTTTTAATTATCAAACCCATTGAGTTGAGAGATGAATGACTTATCAGCATTAATTATGGTAAAAAATACTTAAAATTAGATGTAACCATGCTCAGAAGAATTTCATTCATTCATTTTCAACTGCCAATATTTCCACCACATGTACTCCAGCTATTTGTGTCTCTTTGATCATTTGGATTTGACATGTATGTAAAGAATGTGTGTAATTTGGGACGAGAAACTTCTGACAGCTGGTAACCAAAATGTCCTTGATGTATAGCTACATGAACACCTCAGTACATAGTATATGACATCCAGCTGATTTCTGACCCACTGATCAACACAGATGGGTCTATATCCACCTGGTCAAGTAGTCTACATTATTACAGTTCAGTAGTATGGGAGAGCAGATAGCCAATAAGCCATGAAGCAGTGAGATTTTGTAATAGGAAATAGATATTGTGTACAACTGGACATGTAACACAATTTAGCAGGGACTGATGTGTGTCTTATGATTTTTGGGTATACATTATGTCAAGCCTTAATACTGCTAGTCATGGATTGATATTGTCATTATTTACATCAGAACTTGAATTTCTTGGTCCAACTGTTACACACTGCAGCCCTGACTTTGTCTACAGCTTTATATTATTTTGACCAGCAGGTGCCCCTAGTGTGCACTTGAAGCCTCAAGAGATGAACTCATCTTCCGTACAATTGGCTGGAAAGCCTCAGCACTTAAACAAAGCCTCAGTTCCTCATCACTAGTGATGTCCTACTGTACCTTTCCCAGAATACCTTTCAACAATGCCAGAGATCATGGCTGTACCTCAACGAGCAAAAACAGTAGCAGAATGATTTTTGTGATTTATTGTTTTATTGTTTATTTATTTGGTCAGGAAAAAGTGAGAGTTGCACCCACCATGTCCCCTGAACCCTTTTGAAACCTATTCAATTCCAAATTTGCATGTCCTTCAAGTGAAAAAGGCAATCTCCTTGTGTCCAGACGAACATTCTTTATTGAAGATTTATTGGAGATTAACATACACTCGCACCGTTTTTTTGTTTGTTTGTTTTTTTCTTATGATGTTAAGCTTGAATACATTTTCTATTTGTCAGTGCTCCAACTGGTTTTCCTCTTCCCATTAATTTGCATCATGTTTGGCCACTACAGGAGCCCTTTGTTGTTTGCATCTTTTTACCTCTTACCTAATTTACCTGTACAAAACCAACAGTTTTCCACAGTCTCTTTGACCTTTCCTCTGTGCATAGGGTGACTTGTGCAACTACAACATAAGGAAGGCGGATAGTCACTAGGGTGTATGGGGGGCAATTAATGCCACTAAACAGGAGGAAGACAGGATGACAGGTTTCATTGATGCTGACACACTTCTTAAGAAATTCTATAGGGAACATGTTCACATGGATCTTGGGCAACATACTGCACAGTCTCAAATGGAAGTAAATTGGATGTGACAAGGTGTGGCACCTTTTATAACTTAAGTCGATCTCACAAAGTTCAATCTCACCTATCAAATAAAAAGATGAGTGTAAAACCAGTAGCTCACTGGTGGAACACATGTTCCACAATGTATCTGTCGAAATAGTTTCTCAGTTATTTGCACTGTTTTCTTTTCCTCATGCCTTATCTTTGTGGAAGAGCTTTCCAAGTGTGTATGTCCCTCCACCAAAGTCTCTGGCTCCACAGCGACTGACCAGAAGCTGAAGGGGAATAGAGTAAAATCTAACTGACAGTTAAAAAAAAGTACACAGAAGAGCTTTAACATTACGATGGACAGCAAAGATCGGGCAATCACCACTACAGATCTATTAAGAAGACATTTACATTTGGGGAGCAATCAGGACCAATGTTCCTTCTAAACTGATAGCTTGGTGATCTGTGTCTAATCATTAATCAAACTGACCAAATACAATATATCAGTCAGTGCTGCCTGGGGAAGTGTACATATGTGGAACACAGTGAAAGTGGTCTGCATGTTTTTAGCCTGTGTTTTGTGTCAAGAAGCCTATGGAATGCTAAAAGGAATGCTGGTTTAAGGCTGTTTGCACTATATAGTGGTTTCCTGTTCATGTTTTTGAACTTGGTATTGTTGCCTTTTTGGGAACTCTATTTTCCACTATTTTTGATGTTAGTCAGTGGTCTTTGCCACACTTAATCTCAATAAATGTACTTAATACGTGTTTGACTGCAAATTGTAGTAGGTGCAGGGGCTTGTGCTGGACTTAGGATTTAGTCAATGAATACCTGTAGTGTGTCATTTTAGCAATGATGGCAAATGGTAAGACATTATCATGCTTTAGGAATTTAACATTGCCAGTTTTTGCTTACAATTCCATTCCCATTTAAAATCATGCTGGAGACATGCTGCTGGTATCCTACCAAATTCTCAACAAGAACCACAAGTGCATGTAGAAGCTAATCAAACATGAGTAATGCAAGCATATATGGCACTATGAAATAGGTAAAGCAGTAAATTGGTAAGTATTGTTAAGGCTGTCATAAAACTGTAGCTGTTCTCCGTGCAAGCAATTATGGAAATGTGTTACAATAATGAAATGTATGAGTCAACTGGGACAGCGACAACTGGAGTTTTAGTCTGTCCTCAATAATTGTTTAATTACCAAACTGTCAAATGTGCTGACAAAAACTTTTTCTTTTTTTTCCCTCTCCTCATAAAACTCTTTCTCTTGCTTCAGTGGCATTAATTACCCCTCCACAAAAATATTGCCCCTGCTTTACGATGGCAATAATCAGCCCTCATACATTTAGTGGCGATGCGCAGCACATGAGCTTGCGCAACGGAGGGCAGGGCAGTGCTTCTCCACACACATTCCCTAGCTCAGACCAGAGCAGGTCAGCCATTCATTCTGCCTTTGCTGAAGCTGCAGCATTCCTACCGTAGCCCTCGGAGAGCAGCTATGTTTTCCTGCAGAGCGGCCTGGCAAAGGTGTGGGCCTTTGGCAAGGAAAGCAGCCTACAGTTTGCCGAGGGATGGTGAGTGTCACCTTAAAACAACCAAAACTAATTCAGAGCTTGTTCCTTTTATCGCATCATTTCAGTGCTGAAATGTGGCGTCATCTCTTTGATGTTCGCTTGTCATTTGTCGCGCGTTGCGCGTAATTGGAAGAATAGAACATTTTGTCCCCACGTGGCTTTCCCCGCATAGCCGCATCCCCAAACTGGAAGATGGCACCGGCTGCTGTAGACTATCGGTGAAGTGAAGGTCAAATCTCGTATTTGGGGTAGCGATGCCACCAAACATCTTTTGCGGCACATTCTGTCCTTGTTGTTGGATTTTGTGGCATGCCACACAAAACATTTAAGTTTCTCCTCATACGTAAACAGCGTGCTTTAGGCATGCTTGTTACATTCATAACACCAAATGACCGTATCCTCTGCCACAGAGTATTAACTGTTAGGCAAAGCAGCAGGCGGCCGGATCAAAATTGTAATCCACTGCAGTGGTTTTCACCGGGTCGTCCTGTGCTGCTGTAGGCTACTTTCAAAAATGTTATGCAATATTATGTTCGTCACTGAAAACCACTGTAACCCGGGCCAAGCCATTAACACTAAACGTCATAAACTGGACAGGTATTTCCTGCTGCGCTAACCAACGGCCGTAGAACTCTCTTCCAAAGTAGTGTTTATTATATGGGATTGTATGTTTGACCTTCATCATACAAGAGTTAGCGTGGAAACATGGTTGCCGCTGTTGGTCACGTGGTGTGCGTGTGTGACGGTGGTCTCAATGTAAAGGCTGCATCAGTGCGGTGGCACGCGACTCATCCTATAATGTTTGGGATTGCGCCACGAACGGGTCGGAACCCGAAGCCTCTGTGTTCATCTTGGATAATAATGTTACATAACCATGGATAACAAATAGAAACAGAGAGAGATATAGTTTATGAGAGAAATCTGTGCTGTTGATGTATGACGGGGCGTGAGTTGAAGAAAGAACGCAATTCTTCTGACTCTCTTTGTGTCCACACATTTTTAATTTTTAATGAGCCGTATTTGGTGTCAGGCAGGTGACAAACCAAGTGGTTCATAGAGGACCAAAAGTCTGCAGGACAGCAGCCCACAAGGAGCTGGTATTTACAGGCTCCCTGGCATTTACAGGCTCCAATGTGTAGCAATCATTTGGCTTTCATGGTACCTTATTGATCTCAACAACTATTGTTGTCTTATTGATCTCAGTGCACTGAAGTTCTTTCCTTCCCCTGATTATGGTGCTTGGTCAAGTAGGTTATTTCCACCAGGTATCTCCAACTCTTCTCCTACTCAAGCTTGTCTGTTGTCCTGCCGCCAGGCACTAATGGGGGCCTTTTAGGACATTACATAACCATGGGGTCTGCAGTGTAGCCAGCATCCCATCCGTGATAAGACAAACGTGTCAGACCCTGGACTCTGGATTGCCACTTCCGACCACCAGTCCTCCCACTTAACCTGTGGATCATATCATGGCCTAATCCTGTGACTTCTGACCCACGTTCTCCGCTAGACATGATTTTCACCACCTTATCCCCCAACTCATAGCACTGACTTGAGCTGATTAGCCAGTATAAATAACAGGGTGGTGGGGCTTCTAGTCAGAGGGCTATACAGTGGATTAGTTGCTGAGAAAATGAAGAGTATCATAAACTTAATGCTGGATATGAGAACACTACACTAATCATTTAAGCAAAGAGAAACCTGAGTTGCTGTAAGAAGCAGAGGAAGAAAAAATAATTTGACAGTGTTTGCTTCATGACAGACTGATTACTAAAGCAGTTAATGCAAGTGCAAGAGCTTCCATTTTTTCCTCTATACAAGACCCAGTATAGAGGTGCTGTTTGTTGCACCACTAAGGCTTGAGTGTCTTTGAATATACATTTTACTGGCTGTACACCATGTTCTCTGCCTCAGTAGAGGGGAAGACCTAGAAGAAAAGTAGAGACATATAAAACACTCTGAAGTCATCACTGTTGCTTATTTTTTTGACTGTCAGACCTGGCTGTTGGTCACCGAAGTTGATTGTGTTCAGTTATTCTTTTGTTTGGTGCAGAAGTGCAGCTCTTAAGCGTTGGTGGGTGTGTTTGGAGTAAAAGCTGACGTCATGGTTTTAGCAGGAAGCCCTGACTCTGGTCCAAGTTCCACTGTAGTAAACACAAAGCTCGGTTGGCTGCAGTTCTAGGGGTGTGTTGCGCTGCTCAATCTATTTATCAGAGCAGAAAAATCCATGCTAAATTAAGCACTAAAAAATTTGCTACAATTAAACCTAATGACATAATTCATCATTGAATTTTTGTGCCACCAGTTTCTGTTATCTGAAGTTACAGCGAGAAATTGGACAAACCTGACTGCTATGCATTTAAAACTCTTCGCAATAATTTTTAAAACAGTAGGTGTTAACAGGCAAATATGGCTGAGGCAGGCCCTTTCTTTCCACGGGAGGAGAGGAGGGTGCATCAGCTTGCAGGCCTCAAACAAGTGCTGACAGGCTTATTTTTGGCCATCTAAATCTATTCCACCCAATCCAATCAGAGAGGGAGGGATCGTGAGCCAGCAGAGCGTCTTAGGATGCTTTCTCACCAATCGTTCTCACTTAGGAGAGGAAGCTTAAAGCTTTGTGCAGCACATTATCCTTATCCTGTAGAATCTTTTAAAAGCCCCCAGGTTCTATATGGGGGCATCTACAGTGGCGAGTGGAGGAAATATGGGGAAGTTCTTTAAATTCAGGGTTGGTTTTGATTCATATCTCCTCCAGTTGCTCCTGTCCAGTCACTCCATTCTCAAACCTATCAGAGAAAATGTCCTAGATAGACTGGAGAAATTCTTACCAGATTTATAAGCAACTGATGACAGGTTTGAGGAAAATCTAACAGGTGACCTTTGACCCTTTGCAGTTGTGCAGCGGCGGACAATGTCATCAGTACCCGGCGGGTCTGGGGAGAACATTGTATACGCCTTGCTGTGTGGTGGAGCCTTCGTCGGTGCTGTCACATATGTAAGTTATGTTGTTTTTGTACATGATCTCAAGTCAAAACTAGCTAGTCACGTGCTTGCCAGCTGTGAGCATCTTGGCAAATTAAGAAGTAAAAGCACAGGTGACAAATTAAAGGAATAACCAGTATAAGGCATCTTAGGAAGGTGTTGGGCTGCCATGAGCCACTGGAGAGCTTCAGGGCACCTTGGCATAGATTCTGCAAGTCTCTGGAACTCTACTGGAGGGAAAGAACACCATTCTTCCAAAAGATATGGCTTTATGCACTGCAGCCCTATAATATCCACTCTCTATGTACAGTATCTTTTGGAAGAATGGTGCTCCATTCGTCAAGTAGAATTCCAGAGACTTGCACAATCTATACCAAGGCCTATTGAAGTTGTTCTGACAGCTCATGGTGGCCCAGCACCTTACTAAGACACTGTGTTGTTTTTTTGCTTTAAGACATGAGACATCCTAAGCCGATTTATGTTAATAAAGTACAACAAAAATATGTAAAATTAAAATGAAACAAACTATTGTTGTAAGATGTCACGATTCACCTCATCAGGAAACCAGAGAAAGTGGAATTTATCTTGTACTTGCTAGATAACCACTTCCCCTGAGCAGTTTGAGTTGTAGAATAATGTCAAATGGAAAAATCAATCTTCCAGTGCTGCTGCAGTAAACAGCAGGAGCATCAGCTGGTCTATAAATGTTACTACGACAGGCATTTCAGGCTTGCCAATTCAGCATGGCCCTAATGAAAGTACTGCAGGATTTCAGACATCAGCACATGGTCATGGTGGGCTTTCTTGAACACATAAAACCTTGCAAGTTTTGAAACAGAATTTCCACTTGAACCCATCAGTCTCACACAAGTCTCACTTGTATCTAGCAAAGTATCTAAAAATTAAACATTTTAATTTGAAGCATGACCTTTAAAATTGCTTTTTCATCAAGATTTTTTTATTAATTGCACCAATGGGAAAGAAATGTCTGGTTCTGACACAAGAAAACTGAATTCTTCCTTCTCTCCAGGCATACAACACTGTGACGACAGACCATGCCAGGTTCAATGAGCGTGTTGCAGAGCTCAAAGCCAGACCCAAGACAGAGTGGGTGCCCAAACCGTGGCCACCTAAGAGTAAGTCCAGCCTGCTAGCCTCCTCCTCCCTCATCGTCACCTGCCAACATTGTATTTCTCATCCACTTTACTGTATTACACGAGGAGTGACGATTACAGAGCAGATTCCCTCAGCTGGTTTGCTGACTGTAACGTCAAAAGCAAAAGGATCCCACATTAGCACTTCAGTCCTTCATAAAAGCCTACCTTTGTTTCTCTATCTTTTAGGCTCATTTTGAGGTTAGTTTGGTTTGTCTGTGGGCTGTTTGCATTGCCTAGGAAATGGTAGCTCGTAAAGATTTTCAGGAACTTCATTGATGGAAGGAAGGACAGGAAAAACGATAAGTTCTGAATTTTATAGCTAAGAGTACACTATGTTTTTGGGACATTGGCACATTGGTCAACTTCCCTGTTAAGTGATGAGAAAATAGACTCATAATAATTCATGAGTCCCTGGTAGATTGCTGGATCCAATGTTCATGCTAATACTTGAGTATGCACTATGTTGAATGATTGCAGGCTCCATGCTAACACTTGAGTGAACACTATGTTAAGTGATAACAGGCTCCATATAACACTTGGGCACACATTATATTGTGGGCAGGCTGCTAGCATTATTCAAAGTAGGTTGACCTTTTGGTGATAAAACTTTAATTGTCTTAATTACCTGTAGATTCACACATTTTAAAATGAAACATTATTAGCTGAATACAGTTAATGTATCAACAGGTTATTTTTGGAACTATGTCATGCTGACAACTATGTATTCCTCCACCATTCAGTGATTTAAAGCTGTACAGTTTTCCAATTCACTATGGAAACAGGGAAAGTAGCCCCTGTTAGTTCACAGTTGTATATCTGTTTTCATTTTCACTTACGAGATAATGCTAGTAGTCTACTACCACTCAATATAATGCGTACTTAACCTTTAGCATGGAGCCTACTATCACTAAACATAGTGTAGACTATGCTAAAGTCTTAGCATGGAGCACCAGAGCCAACGATCTACTGGGGACATGTGGCTGATTTCAACGTTTGCTCTTATCACTTCACGCTAAGTTGACTGAAGAGATAATCTACAAAAATGTGGCACATTCCTTCTAGTACAGCCAAGTCAAACACAGCCCTTGTTTAGTCGGGTGGCTCTGCCTCACCCTGAACAAAAAGATTTAGGTGAGCCAAGCAAAGGATTGTGGGACAGTCCTGGATTATCCCCTGCTTATTTCAGTGTCAGGGCAACACCACTGGCTGACCACACAAATACAAAGAGGCATGTGAAGCCGTCAGCCCGCTCAGTTTGTCTTTGTCTGTTGATAGAGTGGACCTCCTGCTGATTTCTCCCGTAGCGCGTCTCATCCTGTCTGTATTTATAACATCGTCTCAGGCAGGTGCATCAGTACAGGTCAGCTCAGTGGAAGTGATTTCCTAATCTGAGCAGCCAGTTTGATTCAAACCTTAAAACAGGAGCGTCTAGTCCGCTTGCCAGCAAGCTTTCAGGACTAGCGTTTCACTAATGTATCAGTGTGCCATTATCCACTCTATTAAAAAGCAGATCTAGCCAAGTCAAGTGGTGCCCTCCTGTGATTCACTGGACATGATGCTGTTTGATTTCATATTGATCCTTGTCTGTGGGAAGCCTTTAACCTGAGCACATTCTTACATGAATATTTGATCAGGTACCACAAGTATGCCTCAGTATTTATTAGTAGTTGTATTTTCAGTGAGTTTTTACAGGCTTTTCCCCCTGGCAAGAATAAGGTTCTGGAGGAAATTGCATTAACAGTTGTGGATAACTGCAAAAAAATAAAAATTCTGTATTTGGAGCTCCACTTCATGACTGTTGGTATCGGCTTTCAAACACACACATTGGTGATTTCAAAATTTCTCTGTCTCTACCCCCTCTCCCACAAGCCAGACTCCCTTCCTCTAAATACAAACACCCTCTTGTCCAACACACGCCACTGTTTATACTCTGTTTAAATATTATGTCAGTGTGATCGGGGAGAGTTGGTTATTTATTTTCTCTGGCTGAAGGGGCTCTGAATGGGACTGTGGAATCTTGGAGACATGAGATAAGAATAATTATAGATGCGCCCCCCTCACACACACACACACACACACACACACACCACCCCCCACTCAGTACGGAAGTTTGTTTTGGCAAGCTTGACTGGAGCATCACAGAAATGTGCTGATAGTGTTGGCAAGAGCACAACCTCTGCATGCAGTCACAAGTGCATGGGAGGAGATATTTCTACAGTGTAAATATACTTGGCTTATGTTGAGTCACTCTCACAGTCGCTATCAAGATGACCCATTTCAAGTAGGTTTTTTTCACTATTTACAGTCCTATTCAGGGCTGAATGTGGAAGAACCCTAGAAATTAGTTCAGCACTGAGTTTTTGTGTTAGTTTTAAGTCATCAAAATGTATAAAAGCTTCAAAACATCACTGTCAAACTACTTTCCTACACATATTTGGACATTTTAAAGAAACAAAGTGCAGAATGGGCTCATCTATAAAAGCAAATGACAATGGCAACATGTAATGCAGAAACGAATAATCAAAAGAGAAAAATTTTTCATTCAAAATAGAAATGTGTCAAATAGCGTTGTATTAGAAACTGAAAAGCTGTGATTTAAAAAAATATATGCAGTGACATATCCATACATCATTATTGCATGACAAACCATACGCTCATCAGTCCAGACAGCTGATGTCATACGACATGGCCTGTTTCTGTGTAAACCTTTGACACTGTGGTTTGTCTGTGTGTTTGCAGGCAGGGATGAGGAAGAAGAGGGTGAGTTCTGTCATAACTGATATTTTTGCTTTCTTCATAATCACTTTGGTCACTGAATCTGGGCTTAGTAAAATCTTGGCATGGGCTTTATTCTGTTTCTCACAACCTCACTGTTATGATTCTCAGTTTATTTGCTCTGTGGGAGCTCATGTTCGCACTAATCACACTAATCACAGTTCTGTGTGGTGCCGCTCACTTAATTGCTTCTTTTTCCAAGAATCCAAGAACAGCGGGGGGGAAGGTAACAGATTCATGAGCACTGAAATGAGGGAATTTTCCAGCTTATGGAAGTAAGATGAAACTTCAGCATTAGGATTCAGCAATGAAAACTACAATATAAGTAAGAATATAGCAAATAGGAGGTATTCAATGTAACACAAACAATTACTACAAATATTAAGTGAGACTACAACTTTGGAAAATATGAAACAGATGAATAACAGCAGGTGTGCAGGGTGAGCAACATAGCAGCAGCAGGGCATACTGAGTCAGAAATAAATATGTGCAATATGATAATTAAGAAAATGAAATGAGTGCAGCATAAAAATAAAATTTGATAAGTGTGGGGAAAAAATCTGCAACATAATGAATAAGAAAAGCAAGGGAATAGGATGAATTATTATAGACAATTTTTATAGTGCACAGGATGGATTAATATGTGCATCATAATTGTACTGACAGGTCTATAGAAGACCATATAATGTACAGGATATGTCTTGGTGTGCAGACAGCTGTGTGATGTAGAAACAGATCAAATGTATCATCAAAATACAGTACATTCACTTGTAAATGCAATGGCTCTATATAGACCAGAGAAAACAGTGATTTGTCCAAGCACTTTTGTCGTGACTCTACTCCTGAATCCTTGTTGCTGAGTCACGGCACTTCTAACACTTATGACTTATAACATAGTCCATACAAGTTGAAGAGGGAAGCATCATTTACAGTCAACAGTAAAGGTGCACTTTGTAAAATTACCAAGGGTTGATTGATGTGAGGACTCAAAAACGCAAAACTTAAAACAGGCATGGTTCTCATGGCTGGACCAAATCACTGAAAAATTATGTGATTATTCCATGTTTGTTTGTTTGTTTGTTTGTTTTTTGCAATTGAGTCTAAATGGTCCTCACTTCAGTTGACCCAGAGCAATTTTACATACCGCACTTTTAATCCACTCTTATTGCACGTGCTTTGGGAACCTATCACCTTTGGTGTAATTTCTGTTAGAATCATTGCTAGAATTTCTGTATTTAAAGTATATCATCTAGATTATGGATCTCATCTAGATTATATTACTTAATTTCCCCACGGGGATCAATAAAGTATTCTGATTCTGATTAGTTTATCAAAATACATGCACAAGAATGGATCCCTATGGTAGACCAGAGAAAATATTTACCCACTCAAGGGCACTGTGAAGCACAGTAGACATTTTCTTTGTTCAGAGATGTGTATGTATAAGCTTGATATTCAAGGTTATATTTCTTAGGTGCTTTACTGAAGGTACATAAATAATTGCTGATCCATGGTTTGCTTGGCATTTTGACACGTGATTGATAGACAGGTCTGACATATCCAGAACCATTACATGAACAAGTAAATATACTGTGTGTATTGCACATGTGTTGAATATAAATGAGAATAGAGCAAATGAGTGCAACTGATGATTGCAACACTAGTACATATTACAACCCTAAGAATAAAATAATGAAATATCAATAACAGCATGTAGGGTGTGAAAACTAACATCAGTAGGGTGTACTGAGACAGGGAGAAGTGAAATACTGTATGTGCAATGTAGGAATATACCAAAATTAGGAAATGTATAGAGCAATATTGCATAAACAAAATATATATGTTGTATGTGTTGTGTGCTTCCCAGCAACAAACTGACTAAAATGGGATTAGATGTGTTCCAATCCCATGTGCAAAGCTAATCACTCTTTGCTTTAGGGAAATTCCCATAATTGCATTTCATTCTACTCATCCACATTTTTAGATATGGTCTGGAGCAATGCCACTTTGGGAACTTGTACCTACCTGGCAAATCTTATCCTTCAAATGATCTTGGCTATACTTTGAATTTCAGCACAATTTTGACAATCTTGTGTTGTTCCTGTGTGACCTCAGTCTCACCTTTCCTAATTTTACCCTACTGGCCAAAAGACCTGTTCATCAAAACAGGGGGCCACCCTTGATACATCCCTAAAACCTCTCATAATCCTCCCTTTCTCTCCCTTTCAGCCTTCACTGCCTCCCCCCTATTTTACAAAAAACAATAGTTCCCTATCTTGAATTGAAACAAAAGTTCTGCATTTGCTACCAAACTCAAGTCAGTTCCAAACGGCTCCTAGCGATGACTTTATCTTAATCTTCCAATAACCAAGGCTTCTTGTCATAGTGCGCTCGCCATTGACATCATCAGTGCATCTCGCTACAGCAGCCCATATCCATTTGTTGCAAATTCACAAACATAGGCTCTTGTGTTTGATTTTGGATTAACAGTGATAATTGTTAATGTGTAAATGTAAAATTTTTTATTTAAAAAAAATTACAACTAACTCTTTGTATCTTTACTCTTTTCAGTGTAATGCTAAAGCTAAGGTCCTCTGAGGCCGCTTGGATACTCGTCATAGAACTGGATTCTTTGGATGTGAACAGGAGAACAAAAAGTCCCTCTCTCCTCTCTCCTCCTTTTCCTCCTCTCCTGTACCACTAAGAGAGACAAGAGTCTCACACACAACCAAAAACCTCTGGACTTTTCAGTGCTGGATTTTGCTGCTTTGCTCTTTTTTTTTTATTCATCAGATTCTGCGGCCCATCTGTTTCAGTGGCCCTTTTTGCTATAATGTTAATGAATAAATCTGTGAAGAAGATACATGGACTTGACGTGCATACATGCACAGACCACTTGCATCTATAATGTTTACATTTTTTTTTTCCACTGGACTACACATTTTTTGAACAGCTGCCTAGTCATGAAGTAAATGTTAAAGGAATACAAAAGTTTTTGGTGGAGATTGGCCCGTTTGTCAGCTTAGCACACAAACGTAATCATTGCTAATACATTAGCATCTAAGATGCTCATTGATGGTAGGCCACTGGCATTATCCAAAGTTAGAAGATTGTTAAGTAATAATATTCTATTAGTGTTTTTTTTTGTTTCACGGCCTGTATATTCATGAATAAAAATAAAATAAAATAAAAGCATTTATAGAACTACTTTAAGTGAGAAACTGCACATTCATCTGGTCCTGTAGTCTCCTCCTAACTACCACCCTCAGTTCTTATGGAAAGGAAATACAGTCCCGTTAGCAGAATGCTATTTTATAGCATAGCATTCATAGCATTAATAAATTTCACTAAAGAGTTTTCATTTTCTCACTTTTGAGGTGAGTTACTCAACACAGTGTATGCTTAAATGTTAGCATACTATCAACCTAACACTGTGATATATTAGTGTTAGCATGGAGCGTTAGCAAGTTGACCAACAGGCCAATCTCTCTGCAACTTTAATGGATAAGTGTGTAACAAACGGCACGATGTCACGGTTTAAGATTAAAGACGCACAATCTACCTGGGCTGTCTCAGCGTCTGTTTCACTGTCAGACTTGCAGAGTTCCAGATAACTGGTAGCTTGTAATTGGATGGTAAGAAACAAGATATTTAACTTCCACCCCCTCCAACCCTACACCTTCACCTGCACTCCTTTTCCTACCTTTTGTTTTTTCCTCCTCCTCTGTCTGTCTTGCTCCTCCTTTTTGTTTCTTGTTTTCTTCTATCTTCTTCTTTGTTTCGGGGCTTGCATGCAGTGATGTAGTGAATGTGCTTCTGGGGTTGTGCGGGGGTTTTTTGCAGGTGGAATATTCGCCGGGAGCGGTAAGGTCCGAAGTGGCATGGCTATTTACTGGTGCTTCTGTGTTCTGGATCAGTGTGCAGGACAACAAATAGACAGACTATTAATGAGCCTCTTTGGAAAATATATCAACTGTTGTGTTTCCATCCAACTGCCAAGTGAATTTTACGCAAAGTTTTGAATATCAAAAAAATTTTTTTGAAGATTTCTGTCAGCTGGATCGGAGGATGGAGGGGAACAGACTCTGAATGTTAAAACAAGATTAGGCGAGCCTAGTTGAAGCTGGACCACCGCTGCAGCTTGAATCACTGAAACTGAACAATTTCTACTCCATTATTTCACGTTCCAAGCAGCTCCTGGGAGCAGACTTTTGTAGAAACTTTCCAGTTTGGATATATTTTGGGTAGTAATGCTGTTTTTAACAAGCATTTGTTTGGCATGGCTCTGCCTCCAGTGCCCCCAAATTAGCCAACTAGTTAGCCTGTATACAAATAAACAACAATAATTCAAGATAGTACACTGTAATATGGTCACAGTAAATGCTGCTGAATAAGTAGTAAATTCTGTCATCCATAGCTGAATACCTCTGTATGAACAAGCAAACACGCACACTAAATCATAAACTAGGTGAAATTACAACTTATCTCTCATGTGTCCAGCTAGCTAGTCCAGTACAGTTGCCTCAAAGCGTGTTTCAGCAATGGGGAGGGAAGTCAGTCAATCGAGAAGGCAAAAAAAAAAAAAAAAAAGTTAAGAAAAATGGAAAGAGTCCTTCAAGAATTATATATGAATGATATAGTATTGGGCAAGTTGTTTTGGTCATTATTGCCAGCAGTGTAGGCCGTATTTCATGCTTTCATCTGAGGAAAACAACAAAATATACTTGCAAATACTCTTATGTACCAATTATTGGTCATAAGCTATGATGGTTGTTTATTTACGGCACAACTTGAGTTTGTTTCGGAAAGCCCAAAACCAATATTATCATCAGGCCGATCACTATTTATTTGACAGTCCATCACTAATATTGACGAACGTTTTGTGTAATCAGAACTGACTAAAAAAAAAATCTTGGATGGAAACCTAGCAAGTGATATATTTAAAATTTATCTGATGCTGCTTGGCTCAGAAATTGATTTTGATTTGATGCTGTGATCTGACAGTGTGTGATAAGGTAAAATACTACATCACCACTTCCGTAGTGGAAAAATGTGGCTTTGGGGCAGGGCGGTCATTGAGTGAGCATCATTAGACCACAGGCTGCTGATGAAGTAGTAGAGTGTGAGCTTTTCAAATGTAGCCAGTTTCCTCGCTAATATTCTCTCTTGTTTCCTGTGTTCCAGAAGGAGAGCAGGAGGAGGCGGTGACTGAGGAGGCCGGGGAAGAGGAGGCCGAGGTTGTGGCAGAGGAGGCCGAATCAGCTGCTGAGGCTGAGGCAGAGACTGTAGTCGAGGCAGAGGCAGAGACTGTGGTCGAGGCTGTCGCCGAGGCAGTTGCTGAGGCCGCCGAGGTC
>OMKZ01042294.1:0-11653 GCA_900302535.1 Neoniphon sammara
CACACACACACACACACACACACACACACACACACACACACACACACACACACAAATGCCAACCCTAAACTTTCCTGCTCAAATCAAACCTTGTCAGTCAGTCTCTCATGAGCAACATCACCAGAGGCAGAGTGGGCAAGCTCAAGCTGGCTGAGCGCTCACACACATACACACACACACACACACACACACACACACACACACACACACACACACACACACAAACACAGACTCACACAAAAATATGCTATTCTAACATAGCATATGCTAGAATAGCAGACAGGAGAGATAGAGAGAGAGAGAGAGAGAGACGGCTCATTAACACTCCCTGTTTGAACAGGTGTCTGCCTGACAAGACATGGGTGTGAGTGTGTATGTGTATGATTTTTGTGTGTGTACATGAAGAGGGTGGGGTGACAGAGTTGTCACTCCTCATCAAGACCTGTAAAAACCTTAAACCTGCTTCTCCAAAACCGAGCAGTCCACTGATGCTGTCACACTCTGGCCAGTGGATTTTGTTGCTTATGCTATACAGTACATCTCCCACATGTGAACGTTCAAAATACCATGATGAAGTTCAACTTCAAATCTAATTAGAGCCCTTGATCAGTGTTACAGCCTCAAGGGGCTTTACAGGCCCACAGTATATAGAAAACAAAACAACACCTCCTGACCTGAACCCTTATAGTGGGCAAGAAAAAAACTCCTACAAAACCCCAGAAGCTAATAGGGGGAAAAAATGTAAGAAATCTTGGTAAGGACCAGAGAGAGAGGGAAGCCCCTTCCAGGCAGGCCAGGAGTGCAATGGATGCCAAATTATTTATTTATTTATAACTATGGCAATCTATAACAACCCAAGTGAAGTCTACCCAAATATGATTTGAAAACTAATTTTGCATAAGGAAAAATTTGTTGGGTCACAATTTTGGCCTATTGTAGTTCCACCCGCCTTATTTCAATGACGGGCAACATATCATTGCATGGATCCTGCAATGACATGTCAATGAATGCACTAATGCATTATGGTTAAGCATGCAATCCAGCTACACCGCCAGTTATGTGGTTATCAAACCTTACCATGCATCATTGCTCAGTCTCAAAGCTTCCTCCTGACCAAGCTGTTTGTATGCAAGTTATCTGCGAGCGCAAGTACAAATTGTGTTTTCAGTCCTGAGGGTCAAAGTTGACATCTGCACCTGTGTCTAAACCTAAACAACTGTACCTACCTCCAACTAAAAATAAATACCTGAAAACACTCACGCAAACTCTCCATGTCTCTGGTCATATTTGCCTCCTTCTCACCCGACACATTCTTTGAATTCTGTTCAGCAGGAAAAGTTATATACCATTCTGTTAGATACCACCAGAGTGGAATAGGCATGTGGTCAGTGAATATGCATAAAATAGATTCTATTAAGCTATCATCACATAAGTTTGCAAAACATGCAAATTGCTAAAGGAAAAAATTCAAACAAAAGGTGGGATTCAGCATTTATGAGCAGTAAGTGGACGCCCACTGCTCAATGTTTATTGAATAGAGAGTGCAATGCAGTGTGGGGGACAATCAGACACCAATCAATAAGAATGACAACTTCCCTTTATGTCAGTACCTTGACAGCAGGGTATAGATCAACCTTTGTAAGATAGTAAACTCGTCTTTATAGTTCTTTGTCAAGTTATGCTCTATGCGTGGATGATACAATGTTACATTGTATACACACTTTGATGGGCTATCAAGCACTAGTGTTTAAACTCATTAATTCATAAGTAGATCCCTAGGACTGGTAATTACAGTTAATGCATGTGAAAATCCATTCAAGTGCCGCTCTTTTCTGCTCTGCCAAATTGACACATGACACACTGATGTAGTGCGGTTGCATAATCCATTAGGTGATTAAATGCAACAACGGTAACCAAGGCAAAAAGGCATTAAACAAACATTTGTCATAAAGAAAATACTATTCCAGGGATCAAATAAACATAAATGAAATAAAAACACACTTCAGATACCTTAGCAACTGCTAATAGCAAATTTTCTCTTCACATATTTTCATTGTAGTTTCATGGGAACAACCATAAACTGACCTAAGTGTGCTCAAACTGATCAAAGTAGCCAGGTTAGTTTTTCTAACAATTACAGATTGGACACTTCCATTCCCATAATCTGTCAGTGGAAATTACAGTTACAAAATAAGTGACTGGGTAGACCTAAATCAGCAAATTAATGTGTGTAGGACTAATAAAATGTTCTTAGCTATGCTCGACTTGCCTAGGAATCTGAATGGCTGTGCTAATTTAGAATCTTTAGCATTTAATTGGGCCAAAAAGATAAAAATTTTAATTTTCTTCACTTAAAATGAATAATTTCACATCTTGGGGAAGACTCATCATAAATAGGCCGAACTGGATACCAAAACAAACTTGCCCTTTACTTTTATTACTGTAAGGATGTTCTGTTCTTCATAAAGGCTGAATTCTACTTTCATGGGTCCAGAAAAGGGTGAGGCTCTGGAGGTAATTACGCTTTTTCACTCACACATTCAGCTTTCAGATAGGTGGACAATAAATCTGACCCTAGGGTTGCAAGACCCTTGAAAAGTTCAGAACTACAAGAAAAGTTAACAAAGTAACATGACTGCCCCCTGCTGACTATCTTTCCAACTCACAACTGGTGTGTTTTTCACTCTAAACTTAGTGGTTTATTTCATGAATTGACAAAAAAATCCCTAGATAAACTAATACTATAACACTGCGTAAAAAGCTTCTCAGAGACAGAAAAAACAACTGGCCAAACTGTACATGAAGATGTCTTTCTTATTGGCTTTGTCTGATTGTGGCGGGACAACTGGGGTGACAAATTGGTTAGATTTTCTGTGCGTATTGACTTAATCTTCTCCATATAGAGAGGGCAGAGCCACATGATGGGAGACCAGACCAATGAGACAGGTCTACATCTCAGCCTCCCTGTGCTGTGTTCTTCTCTTGTCGTGCTGGTGCTTGGTCAGTCCGTACTTGAAGAACTCGTAGACTGACCAGCTGATGGCTGTGGAGGGCATCTGGTAGATGACCCGGGCCTGGACTCCCTTGAAGAAGCCCTGCAGGCCGCCCAGCCTGTAAACTGTCCGAAAGGCATGGGCCAGGCCTGAGATGTGTCTGTGGGCTCCCTGGCCCTGGCCTTGACTCTGACCTGGGCCAGAAGACAGGGAGTTGAGGGCTAGGGACTCCTGGGTATTGAGCAGGGTCTTGCAGACGTCCAGAGGCGTGGTGGCTGCGGCCGCGATGGCCCCAGCCATGGCTCCGGAGACCATGTGAGATGAGGGATTGTACTGTCTGTGGGGGTTGAGCAACTCCTGGAGGTACTCGTAGGTCATGAAGTGGATCGCCTGGAAGGGCACGTTCATGGTGAGCTGGGTGGTGTAGCTCCGGTAGAAAGCTGCGGGGCCTTCTTTCTGCCACACAGCGCGCACACAGTCCAGCACGCCGCGGTAAGGAGAGTTATACATCTGCATGCGTTGCTTCACAACTAGGAATATGTGGACAGATGCATAGATGGAAGAGAAGGCCAGGTGTGTATGTATCATTGGGCCCCAAAAACAGAAGGAAAAGAAACAAATTAGTGATTTATTGGCAGCAATAAAAACATTTTTCAATTACACATGGTTTCTATGAAAAATGAAAAGGCAAAAGGAGTATGTTGTTTTGGTTTTAACAGTAGCCAGTCCTTAGACAGCCGCACCCCATCCAACAGCTGCACACCATGACTGGTGTCCTTCTACTGACATGCTTGGGCAGGTGGACTAGAGGCAGCTGTGAAAGTGAATATGCAAGACTGCAAGGTTAAGGCCACCAAGTGCAGATGGTCGACCCAGGAGTGACACCTGTAAGTTCTTCTTTGAAATTTTTCTCTGGCAATGTTCTCATTTGAAAACGCAAACATCTTACAAACTGCCCAAATTCTCCTCATTGGAGCTGGACAAAGGCAAATGGCATCATAAACAAAACTCTAGGACAAAAACAAAAACAAAATGCACACATGCAAGTTCACTTCCCTCTTTTTTTTTCACATCCTCCTTTTGACATTGCCAATTTTTACCCATTCAACTTAAATCCACCCTGTAGAAAGTGTGACCTTACCTTCAGCTGGGTTCATGGCTGCATCATGAAGCAATGTGGCCACACACCCAGCTGCTCCTGAAACACACACCCATCAGCAATTACCATGCAATCAACAGTATGGAGTATGAGCGAAGAAGGGGCAATAAAGAGGCAAAGAATGAAAAGCCATAAAATGTTTTTATCTGTATAGCTAAGGAACTTTTCCCTGTAATTGTAATGGGCTCATTTTATCAGCCCTTCAGCCCTTTCACTGCCTTAAGGTGAGGCCACCATGGCCAAAAAATACACCATCCTAGCAGAGTTGGTGCATGCATTTAATTAATAGCAGGTACAACTAGGATGATCACTCCTGGTTGAGGCCAGGAGGCTAAACCTGAGCAAAGAGAGACACCTAGTGGGGAAGACAGTTCATTGCTCTTTTGGGAGATCTTAACCCAGCCCATTAGCTGGAAAGACAGAGCCAACAGAAGAGAGCAAATCAGATGGGGGAAAGAGGACTTACCCAGCCTCCCACTAAACTGGAAAAGAGGGGAGAGAGAGAGTAGGGAGAACATGGAGTAAGGAATAGTTTGACATTCAAAGCAAGTTTTCCAAGTTGCATTTTTGGTTGAATTTACTCATTTTATACCTGAAGCCACTCTGATAAACTTTGCCCTAACACAGCAGTCCGGTGTTTATCTTTTCCAAAAGCCATTAACAGATCTACAGTTGACATTAGCACTTCCTCACGGCCTAACACTGTGGCTATGAAAAGGCTCTATCCCATCTGATGGCCTGCCAGGGTTTTTAGGACTAGTCAGGCGGTGTCTAGTCTATATATGGATTAGGCTGAGTCAGCAGGTCCACAGAGATCATATTGAGGGAGGCATGGGATGGGGCTTGGAGTTGGTCAACTCTGGGCTTCAGTCCTAGATATCAACCTACTGTCTAATGGTGCATGGTTCAGACAGACGTACAGCAAGTGTATAGCTGTATGACACTTTTTACGTGTGTATATGTATGCATTATGGTACCATTAGCCAAATGACTGTTAGCCCCTGGGTGAATGACATCACTTAGAGTCTTTTTGAGTTTCTCATAGCAGGCGAAATAGAGGGCATGGGCTGGTCCTGCCCCTACAGCCGTCGCATTCAACCCTCTCATTGGCCGCCAGATGCCCTCGGTGGTTACAATTCGCCGGAGAGCGTCCATCACATTCCTGTAGCGGGCTGCGGGGTCAGGCTGGAGGCTCTGCATGCGTGTCTGGAAAAGGGGAAAGGTTGGAATGTAGAGATCCAGTCAACCTTGTACTCTTTTACCACGTACTGAGATCTGTAGAATCAGATTAGGTCTAGCACTCGGATTATCACTACACTAATTGAATGCAGCCTGAAATAGGTATAAAAAGTACAACACTATGCATAGTCTTTACACCTGTCTGTTATTATGTCTACCACAGCGAAAAAAAGTATAGCACAAAAAAATAGTGCCGAATAGACTAGAGTGTAGATTAGGGTCAAATAAAGGAAATGAGAGTGTTTGACATTGTGTGTGTGTGTGATTGAATAGAAGGAAGTGTGCAGTTACAAGCTCCAAGGTCACAGGGGGACATAAACTGACTTCCCGTAAGTCTCTTTTCCCACTGACCCTAAGGCTCACCTTTCTCTTCCCAACACACACAGGAATAAATTGCTCTACATTATAGACTACCTTAAAATTATCTAAAGCACATTTACCGAGGATCAGGGTTTCAGTCACCGGATATCCTATGTGGTATTTAATCGGGGTTGCCTTGAGACTAAGTGAGCAAGTCAGTCCTCTGAGCAACTAGAGGTTTAATGTGAAACACCAAGCTTCCAGCTGAATGGACAAACTTATTACCTGCTGTGTGTGTAGTGGACTATCAAAGTATAAACAGGGCCTCAAGTCGCAGCTGTGGAATGCAGGGCCTAATGAGAATTAGCTTACACTGGTACGGGTATTTGCTTTGCTTCAGGTTACTCCACACATCAGGGCTACACCTCCACTTTTATGCAGCCAAACTGGCACACAAAACCAGTTAACAGTGAAGAACAGTTAAACAACAAGTTGTACTCTTCTTCATTCATTCGTTGCAGTTTGTTTGGCTGTGACCTGCCAAAACAATTTAATAATGCAACCAGCTAGTGGACCTTTTACATGGTATGGATGTCCGGTGTCTATCTGTGCTGTGTGTTTGCATACTCTCTAACAAGGACCTTTGCACTGAACGTAAATACAGGATCCAACACTTCTCAGAAAAAGACAAGGCACTGGCTGCCACATTTGTGCTTTTTCAAATACTGAAAATTCCATTCTGTGTTGTGCAGTGCGAACTCTGACCTACCTACAAATGCAAAATGATTTTTAAATTCACAAATGATTACTGGGTTTAGAATCCTGAATATTTATTTTTTTAAATGAATTTCACCATATTTATTCTATCCAATGTCACATGTATTTCTGTGCATGAATGTGTCAAGTTTGTGCATACCTCCTGAGCACACTAGAATTAATTTTGCTGAGTCACAACCCTGTTTCGAATCTCTTGAGGCTTGCACTGAGCGCCATTAGCTGTGTAACTTGAACTCCGCACATGAGAAGGATGATTAAATGTTGATCGGGTCCAGGTTGGGGGACAGTCTATTCCACTTAAAGTTAACCCAGGCAGGCTGCAACAGATGTACACTGCAGGTGGAAGAGACATGGATGAAGCCTGGGAGCCTGAACAGATTTTCACCCTGACACACACAGCTGACTGCACTGTGCTCACTGTCACTCATTCAACCTCTCGGGTCCTGGCTGTGTGTTGTACAATGGTCACCACTGCACAGGCAGACCAGCTAGCATCTCGCTAACATCAAGTGCAATTAAATATGCATTGTTATGTTTGAACTGAAGAGAGCTAATACTACTAGATGGGTATTTACATCTCTGAGACCCATTTCCAATGAGGGTACTCATCTGGACAGCTGGCATCATAGGCGTCTATCGCTAGTATGGGAGACCACCTGATGAGTGGTGACTACATGACAAAACTGGCCCAAGTCAGAAGGCATGACTACCATGTGATCAACAGACTGTTATAAACAATCAGTTATGGACTTGTGTGGAGCTGTTGGCCTGCTACTCATAGTTTGGGCAGTCCTACAATGATCTACCATACTTTGTTGTGCAGCATAAAGATAAGGTAACATATGCCATTACTAATGACTGAAATAGTCACATCAAAATTGTCCCAAAGCTGGGCTTCATCTCATTCAATATGGCTTGAAATAAATGACAGCCAAGGTACACAGAGGCTAATCCAAGAACATTCATTCAAGCCCTTATTTCTTGTAAACAAAGCAGTTTCACTTCACTAAAATACTTTCAACTATTAACACTAACTCGAATCGGGACCACTGATGCTGTTTGTGCAGTGTGTGTTACTAACATATGACTGTTTTATATGACTACCTAGGCATGCATGTTACTTTCCGCATTGCTTACATATTACATTACGTAACGACCTAGGCTTAGCCATCAGAATCGGTCGATAAAGGTTGATGCGCAGGTTAACTGTATGTGTTCCGGTATTTGACCCATCTGAAGGTTGGCTTAGCTAGCCAGCAGCTAGTTGAGGTTAACATATATTAGCATGCTAGCTAGCTAGGAGGGAGTTGAGACGCTAGCTGAGCTGACTGACCTTGCCCTCTAAGCAGCCAGCCTTGCAGCGTGTCAGGCTAACCAGCTATGCTAACTAATATTGGCTATCAACAGAATAAGCTAGCAATGGTACACCTGACGCCACAGCCTAGAGGACCAGTCTCCGAGCAACCTCTAGCGAGGATAACAAACATAAAAAGTTGTGGGTTAGCTAGCTGGTTAGCCACTACGCTATGCTACCTTGACGCAGTCGATGGGAAACATTAGGCAGTGCTCCATGATTCCGGCCACGGCTCCAGCCAACATGTGGGTGCTGGTTGAAGCTCCCTGTGGCAGACCCTCATAGTCTGGTTCACAGTCCTCTGTCTGATCTTGTGCACCCAGGACAAAATGAACAGTCTGTAGCTCTGTATCGCCTCCAATCCTTGGTGTCAGACTTCCCACGATACTTTCCGAAACTCCCCAAAATCTACCACCCAACCACCGAACTTCTGCCCCGGCAGAGGCACCAGCAACCCCGGGATCATTGCCTGGTGTCTCCGCTGTCATCCGACGCCTCCTTACAAAACCATCTGCTTCCATTAGAAACCAGGTAATATGGTAAGTCTTTAAGCACGCTGACACGGCGTCTTGTGGTCAATTTAAATTACAAAGTTTTACATTCCCTTGAGATGATATCCAGTTTCTTATTTGCTACGCCATTCCCCCACCCGCCTCTATCTCTCCACGCCAAGGCCGAGGCGGACAAACACACGCCGAGCCACACCACAGGCCGCATGGGAGGAAATAGACTCTGATTGGCTACAATGACAAGGAGTCCTCATGCCATTGGATAATAGACATGCCACTCTCGGTGGTCGAAACAGGCAACCAAACATCATGCGGACTGAATGGGCTACAGAATTTGGTACAATACAAACAGACTATAATCTAAAGTTTATTTTAAATTAAAAAATACTGGTAAAAATAACAAATGACACAGAAATACTTCTATATATTAGTACTGCACTGGCCTTATTCCAAATGACTGTTTTCATTTGAAAATTAAAAGTGCTTCTTGCATGCTGTGGCCTGTCTGAAGCACTCAAACAGGCATACAACACAACTTGTTAATACTTTGAACCACAAGCTGGCACAGCTTTAAGTATATCATGATAATCCTAGTGCCAGAGTCTGGATCAGTGCTCAGAAATAGGTGGCATGGACTCACATAATTTACTAAGTGTTTATCTAGTATGTGAGCCCTGTTTGCTGCAGATCACTCAAATCACAGGTGTGCTGGATTTTGTTGGGGCATTCAGAAAACATGGCACAACGTAATCTTTCATATATTCTGTGGAGTGACGCCCTGTACTAGGATCACTATATACCTGATTAATTTTCTTTCTTTTTTTGAGTTATTTGAGCCAAATGAGACATTATCTTGACTACAATGTACCCATGGGAAAATTATACAACTACAGTAGACTTAATTAATTAATATAGACAAATGTTACAATGAGGAAGGCACCTCTTAGGCTTCCGCAAGTACTTATTGTGTATCATAATACCTTTTTATTGACTGTTACAGGAGAGATGTTGCTGATTTAATGGTTAGGAATGCTGCTGTCTACAAAAGCCATCAGATAAATGTCTCCAGTCCAAGCATCTTCATCACTGGACCTCTCTGCCTGGAGGGAAAGGAGCTGATTTCTCCAGAAAATGAGGTAATTGTGTTTTGGTCCAGAGCTCTTATAATTTAATTTTCTCCCTTATTGCCTGGGAGAGCCTTCAAGGGGTGCAGTGTTGAATTTCTGCCGACAAAGGGGAATGAAGTGTTAATTTCTGCTTACAAGAACAAAATCTCCTGCTTCTGATCTAGTTATGGTTGATTGGCTGTTGTCCGCAGACGTTCCTTAAAGGAAAACCAAGTAGACAGCGTATCAGGGTCATTTCTCTTCCCTGAACCTAATGCTGCTCTAATACACAGAGGGAGAAGCATGTCGGGTCTAGCGGGAAACCCTAGATCACAAATAATACCTCGCTTCATTCCCCTCCTTGGAGAGTGCACCATCCATAGAAGCCTGAGGAATTATTTTACACAGGCTAAGCAAAACATGGTCAGAAATTCACATTATATGGACAGAAAATGAGAAGATAATCTGCTTATGTTCTGCTGTGTTTGGTTGTTTTTATACGACTAGTTAACACCCTTCCTTCCTTCGATCCCAGTAGACAACCTCCAGCCTGCTCGGTCTACTCCCTGGGCTTCTACTGAGGCCCACAGCGTATAATCTATGGCCTCTTATCATATTAAAGCACAGTAACTGAACCACTTAGAATAGTGGCCAAAGCCAATGAGGTATCTTCAACAACAGCACTAAGAAACCATTCTGTGTTAAGAGCCCACCTTAAACCTCTTAAGATGGGCCCTTACTATAAGATGGCTTAATTGTGCCCGATCCCACCTTGGCCAAAAGAGCATGTCTTCAAATGTTGTTTTTGTTTATTTTGTTGATTATATACAATATTCTCCACATCTGTGTGAAAACATAAAAAAGTAATGTAAAAACTCACACATGAATTCAAAGCACGTGCTTTTTGAAAACAGCGATTTTCATATGAAAATGCTTTCTTTTTTCATGTAGTTCTCATCATTTTTTTTTTTTTTTTTTTGCATATGTGAACATGTTTTTCCTCACATTTCACCTGCCACTGCACATGGCAATATTTGCTTCACATGCATAAACTTATTTTCACATGCATAGAGACAGTGCACATGTGAAGATGTAATTTACATATGGGAAATAGGGAAATTCCATCCAGCCACATATCAAAAAACCAACATGTGTCCAAAAAGCGCATGTACTATGAATTAATGTGTGCTTTCACATTTGCATTTTGTAAGGGTAACAGTTTTTGAACCAATGTGCTAAAAAATAATATAGAAATGAACCATGTCATTTCACAAAATAAAATAAAAAAGGGAGGCTCTCTGCAAATAAATGTCTAAAATGATATACTAGCAACTACATTAACTGTCAGCATCAGCACACTTCACACTTCCCAAACAATGCAAATGTTATTTGGATCAAATTCTCTTCAAATACTTTGCTATGGTAACTCACCATGAAGTTGTAGTGTGATCTGTCAGCCAGAGCAAAACCACAACAGTCTTTGCAAAGGTTTCAATGGAACAAGTATGCCATCAAGAGGAGTACTGGATAATGACAAGTATTGTAATTATTTAAAATGTGCTGTATCATTAACATTGAACTCAGTGACACTTTTTTACTTTCCCCATAATTTACGTAGTACCATCAGCCTGTACAGTAAATATATGAAAAGTGTTTACACATTTATTGGGCTTATGGCTTACATTGACATTCAGAGTACAGGAGACAAACTCATCAAGACACCTGGCACAGGCCTACCCTCTTAACATGACCATTGAATTACAGGTTAACTCTGAAGGGTTAACTGTTAAACTGTGTTAAACGGAAGTTTGCCTATATATAAGGATATGACACTAGGGGGGGTGAGTAGACTTTTTTCTCTTTGTTGTCTCAGTGTTACAACGTTTCCTCTCAGCTGAGTCTTCCAAAAGGTATAGACCATAGACTGTATAAAGAATCTATGGTCTATGGTATACCATTGACATACAATCTATGGTATAGACCTATATGTTGGGACCAATGTGAAACCCAGAAGGGCTAACATTCTCTCTCTCTCTCTCTCTCTCTCTCTCTCTCACACACACACACACACACACACACATACACACACACGCGCGCTCACACACCTACGCATGCACACAAATCTTGCTCGTATGCTCCACACCACGTTGGGTTGCTACACACGTTCACCTTCAGACACGCACACAAATCTTTCTTGGGAGCTCCACGGCATGCTG
>OMKZ01042299.1:5120-15120 GCA_900302535.1 Neoniphon sammara
TTTGTGAACATACAATATATTATCTATGGACATAGAGAGTGTGAGTGCATGTGCGCATCACTTGCCATGCCATGTGTTCATCCGTGTGTGTGTGTGTGTGTGTGTGTGCTGTGTACCTCAGGTCCCAGGTTGATGTAGCAGTCCACAGACAGCACAGGGTGTGTGTAGTTCTTGGTGCTGAGTGGAAACAGTCTCTGGCTGGTGTGTTGCAGGTATTTCTCCAGGAGGAGCTGGGCTGGTGTGGCCAAGAAAAGGTGCTTGCTGTCTGGGGCACAGACGTACTGCGAGGGCCCCACTGAGGTGGGAACATCTGTCATCTGGACATTTTTCAAAGGTTTGGTTGATTTGGATACTCGAAAAAAAACATTTAGCACAGTTGTTTTTCATATGTATTTCAGACTGGCAGCTGGTCCTTGGCAGTTGATAAGGTGGTGTGTTTTGTCCTGTGACACATTATACATTATACACATTACACATTATATGTGTTATATGCATTTTGCAGTAGCTACATTTAGACAGTGAATTTTAATCTCATTATTTGACTACTCTTAGACCAATAATCTATCTAGATCTCACCTGTAATTTCTCAAGTCTGTTTGTGCTCTGTAATGAGTGTATGTATGGAGATGTACTCGTGATTCTCAAACACCGACCTTGGTCTTGATGATAAACGTCCTGTATCCTCCAATGGCGATCTGCTTCTTCATCACACTGAAGTTGTTGAAGCGGCAGACCAGCAGCCCAGCGCTGTGCAGCCGCAGGGTGAAGTCCACGTCGTGACAGGTGAAGCGGTTCTGGTCGTACTGGATGTTCTGACTGAGGTCCACATTGAGAAGGAGGAAGTCGCAGAGGTGACCTCTGGAGAACGGCTCTCTGGGTCTATTGCCTGGACATGAAAAAAAACAAACAAACAAACAAACAAACAAACAAAAACAGTCTTTTAGCATTGCAATTTTACTCATAAAATTAAAATGTTTTTCTTTTTTCCAAGAATTAACACCGCACTTCAACCATTTATAAATACAAACATTGCACACTTAAAATAAACTATTATTATTAAGGACAGAGGTTAAAAGAATGCAATAATAAAATAAAAAAAGACATTACACAAATGATGTGAAAGCCTTTCTGATGTAAAACTTTTTGAAAACTATTTTGAAATGCTAATCTTGATTCTGGCAGCCCACACTCCTCAGGCTGGTTATTCCATAACTAAGAGCAACTGATCAAAAGCATGGTCACCCCAAGTCTTTGAAGTCAAAGCTTCAACTTTGGAAGCAGCCCTTCTTGGCAATCGAAGGCTCCACACTGTCTCAATGGGGGTTAAATGGTTTTCGATACAGCTTAGGGCCAGACCTAAATGTGCTTTAGAAATGATCTGTAAAATCTAAAGAGCAATTCTTAACAGGTAACCAGTGAGGAGGTACCAGAGTTGGCATTATGTGATTTTGTATGAAATTTTAAAATAATTTTTATTATATGTGGTTATGGCAATGTCCTTTAGCAAAAACAACTTTCACTTCCTAAAACAACCACATTATTTAGTATGTCCCACAACTCTCTCTGTGCTCCGGAAGTGTCCTGTGCAGTCTGCATTATCTTGCTGTCTTAAAAAGAGGAGGTTACTTCATGGATCAGGAGGCTAAGGACACTTTCCATATATCTGTCACAATTTGCATTTAAATTTGGCTCATGACCTTTGATGTACGCTCTATCTCCAATCACAACTGTTATTTTCCATTGTATGCTATTTATTGAGGCCAAAATGTCATGGAAATGTTCCCAGGCATTCCCAGGCCCTCTGACCACATGACCCCTGACCTCTGAGTCCCCGGCTGCTCCACTTTCTGATCCCACAGAGCCCGTAGTGAGCCAGGTCTGGACAGGCCTCCATGTGCTGTAAGACCTGCTTCAGAGACACTGCGCGCTCCACTGGACCACTAAAGAAAGCAAGAAAGTGTTAATTTAATTAAGAACAAAGACATTCAATTATGATGAAGAGTGCTTATCTTAATGATTTCCTTCCTTCACACTGATTCCTATACAGAAACAGAGTGTGTCTATGCACCTGCGCGCATCGAGGTCCACTGCATTCCACATGACACACGAGTCATCTGCGAGGATTATGAAGGGCCAGACGTCACCTGCCGGCCCCCCTCCCTCCAACCGACGACTCCGCTCCAACTCCAGGTTGTGATAGGACAGCTCTTTAATCAGGAAGTGGGCTGCACCTGTAAGAGAAGAGGACTGGGCTATTAACGTGATGGACTGTATTACATAATGAAATGAATCAACTGCTAAACACATTTTTACAATGGTGGAAAGAGTTCTAGAATGTCCAACTCAAGTAGAAGCATTGTTACTTTGCTGAAATTTTACTAAAATGAGACATTAAATATACCTTACTAAAAAGTCAAAAGTATCTTATTTAAATTTTAAGGAGTAAAAGTTACTAAGCAGTTTTTTAGAAAAGACACATGATCTTTTCCATGCAAGAAGAGAACACAGAATTTAAACTAAATTCTTTCAACTGGAAAAAACAAAAAACAAAAAACAAAAAAACAAACAAACAAACAAACAATTTCACTAGCTTTTCCTGTGTCACTCATCAGATTTCAAACAATTAAACAATTAATGTTTGAAAAAAAAATAAAACAAGACAGGGAGTCCTTACACCTAACAGAAGTAGTAAAAACATACCTATTCCAGCTCCATTGAAGACAGTTGGCAGCACCAGCATGATGTGGTTGGGCCAGTACTTCTTATAGACAGCCATCTCGTACTCTTTGACCACCAGGATATGAAGATGTGAGGCTCCGTCCATGGCATGGTACAAGTTAAACAGACCATGCTCATGACGTCCTGTGGTCGGGGTGAAGATGGGGCTCTTGATGCAGTCTGGGCTCTACAGAGAGAGAAAAGTCCAACATCAAAACAAAAATATTTCAAAGTGTCGTTTGTCTATATAATTCAATATGTGTAATTACATAAACACAGAATCTTCAATGAACCACTGTCACAAGAAGAGATTAGAGAAGTATTTATTCATTGACAGAGATATTCATTTGGCTGAATTGTTAATTCAATGAGAGAAACTTGGTGTGACTTTGCTTTATTTGCAGACTAGAGCAGTAGTTTCTAATGTGTCATCCTCGAACCCCATGGGGGTTTCTTTTGAAAATAAGATGCACAGAGGGAATGCTATAGGAAAGACTAATATGATCTGAGGTTCATTCCTCCCAGTACACAGTACAGAGAATCTGGCCCATGGCACCACCTAGTGGAGAAATAATGATGTTGCACTGTGGACAACACTGCAATCCGGTCCCTGTAAAAGAGCAGGTATGTGGTGAGGTTGTGTGTGTGTCTGTATTGAGTATGTATTAACAGAAAGGCAAACTAATTACTTGCCTTTGATTTGACACTGCTGTCTTGCTGGCTCAAGATTTTCTCCAGCAAACAGTATATAAAACAAAACAACACTGAGGAGGTGATGCAATTATGCTGAATGAAACTTTATTGAAGAACTGTGGCAAAACTGCAGCAGCACAGAAGGGGCTTCGATAAAGAAAACTGAACAAATAAATACTATTGACAATGTTATTAAATTATTCATTTTGCCCTTCAAGGACTTTGGACTAGGCAGTATTACTCTGACCCTCACATTTCTCAGTAATATTTACTTGTCATGTTGATGATCTGGGAAAGGTTAGGCTTAAGCTTATTCTGTTGTTGCACTCATTAAAAAAGACTCTGTGCATGAAACAAATTATTTACCCAATCAGAGGTGAGGGGCAGTCTCATGCTCTCCAGCTGGCCGCCTGGCTGGCTGAAGCTGAAGTAGTGCTCTTTAGACTTGGGAATGATGAAGTAGAGCTGGATTTCTTCCCCAAGCAGTAGATGGGAGAAAGTGAAGGCATGCAGTGTTGACTCATACATCTGAAGGACGAAGAAAATATCATCAGAGAGTGAGAGAAGAAGGGAGAGAAATCCTATCTGTGTATGGGAGAGATGCTGTGAGAGATGCTGGGGACATGCATCTTTGTCTATAACATTGATATTATTCACATCTTAAAAATATATATAAATGAGATTCATTTTGTGTGTGTGTGTGTTCTGCTGACCTGGTATCTGGGGTTGAAGCCCATGTACTGGTGACACTGTTCACAGTGATGATAGGTGTTGTAGGCTGCATACTTAGACAACTTGATCCTAGATGTCCGCCTGCGAAGATACACATCCTCCTGACGCACAGGGTTTCCTAGGGTAGACAACAGGGGCAAAGACAGGTTAGGACTGTTAGGACTGCATTTCAGTGTTCATCTGCATAATGTACAGGTAACTACCACAGACAGTTTTTTTCCATGTGTCTTCGCATCAGCTTCCATCCTGAAAAAGACTGGCTCTCACATTAGCTTTGGAAAACTTAGCTCGTAAGTGGGAAGGCTTATTTATATTTTCAAAGAGTGTGGGTAGGCCCTGTTTTTATTTATTTACAGTATCAGGAAGAAGAGGATGACACAGAGGAGATACATTTCTTGAACGCTCGACAATTTCTTGTGTCAAGTCGAAATCACAACTTGGTACAACTTATCAAAACAAATGACTCTTTTGCCTCTGCTCTGTCATTTAATGTTTCTGCTGTTGAGCCAGTATCCAAGGCAGCAGTCTCTCTCCTCTTTCTCTGTATTGCTCTCTCCATCTCTCCCCGCCATTAGTAATAACCGTGTGCAGTAGCTGAGACTGATGATAGTAACAGCATCATATTTGTGGATCTGGATGATGTGTTGATGTATTTGCCTGTCTGTCTGTCTGTCTGTCTGTGTGTTTGTTAGTTTGTCTGTGCCTACCATCAGCACTGGGTTTATATCCAGGGCAATAGACAGTGCTGATGTCATCGTATTTAGGGTCATGGATGGTGTAATCGAAGGGCATGGTCCTCATGATGTCTGGTTTGGGCCAGGGGGCACTGGGTGGGTGGTACTGCACCCCCTCCACCTGCGCACCTGTATACACACACAAACACAAGAAGAGACACATAAATGTACAGCACTGTGAATCATGTAAGATTACCATAAGGTTTGGACACATCCTGATGAAGGAATAGATGGTTGATGTACTTCAGCAGCTATTTTGAATTCTCTACTTGTTTTCTCAGTCTCTGCTACATGCAGAGACTGAGAAAAGCATGTCCTGATGTCCTGAAGCATGATTTCTGGATTAACCCAATTTACCTTGTTGGTTAACTGGATTAATCCCCCTTGGCTACAGGCATAAGTAACAGGCATATGATGTTCATGATCTTGTCGACAACAGTACCAAAAAACACTAAAATTTGGAAAAAAGTAGGTGAATTCATAGAAAAATGTGAAAATGAATGACAGTTGCGTTCGGAAACCTAATCTCCATCATTTAAATGTCTTGGTTACAGCCTGGCAAACCCTGCCAGAGAGAGTGGCTACCGCTACGTATATACTGACTGTAGTTGATGTCCTCTTCATCATAGATGTCCACCTCCATCAGCCTGATCAGCATCCGAGACAGAATACCGAGGAAATGGAGGTATGCTCCTGTCTTCCCCACCTGACCATGAACAGAAAACCCAGAGCCTGGCATTAGAACAAAGGATGAATATTGTAAAGCACCTACCTATGTAATATTACAATACAGAGACCCAGATGATCTCACAGGCCCAATGATGCCTAAACCCCGGTGGTTGTGGATTCAACTTTGTCTCACATCCCTATGAAATGTTCAATTTTTTCTGCTATAACTTAAACAGCTGCAATGATATAATAAGGAAGAAAGAAGGAAAGACTGAAAGACTGAAAGACCAAAAGAAAGAAAGAAAGAAAGAGGACAAGAAGAGTACCTGTGGGGGTCCACTGAGCAGTAACCTGCGAGGGTGAAAGTTGTCGCTGCGTCCTTCAGTACGATTGCTGCTGTCCATGTGGTAGGACCGGGGCACAGTCCACTGGCGGTAGTAGAGTGACTGCTCTGTACACGTCATCATCTTACTTAGCAAGGGCCTGCGCGCGCGCACACACACACACAGACACACACAAACCACAGCTCATGATTACACTTGTTGTAATAAGACTTGAATCACCTAATCTATCCAAGACAGATCTGGGTGCAAGAAATCATTTTTTGTTTACACTTTGTATCAGATCTACAAAACCATATATGGAAGTGGTCAGGTGTACATCTAGGTGTGCAATTTACCTGAAGCTACTTGCCCAGGCGACAGACATGTGCGGCAGGAAGGAGGTACAGCGTGGGAGCCCGCTGCTGTCGCTGGCCGTGATGATGTCATATAGAGCACGAGGGAGGAGCACGGAGGGCGGGCGGCTCACCCCCCTTGCCCAGGAGCAGCTCTGATGAGGAGAGGAGGCGCGGGGGGACAAGGAGTCAGAGGAGGTGGATTTAGAGGGCCGACAATGAGAGGGGGGAGGGGGCGGAGCCTGAGGATGAGGCTGAGGGTGGGGTAGTATTTGCAGCTGGGAAAGGGACTGGTATTGAGAGAGGGTTTGAGTGTAAGACTGGGATGGGGTTTGAGATAAAGGCTGTGGGTGAATTTGACTTTGAGGTTGGGGTTGGGGTTGGGTTTGGGAGACGGGTTGGGGCTGGCAAAAAATTTGCGTTGGAGGCGGGGCTTGTAACTGGTGGTGGGGTGCAGGTTGAGGGTAAGGAAGAGACTGAGGTAACAGCTCGGCCTGAAGCTGAGGCTGAGACTGGGAAGGAGCCTGTACTGGGATCGGGGTTAAGCAGGCGTCCATGGCTGCTCTCTGAGTATTAGGGAAGGCAGGAGAGGGGTCTAAGCCTCCGCTGTCTGGGCAGGACTGGAGGGGCTGGCCGGATGACGGTGGAGAGTCTCCTGGAAAACAGAAGGTGGAGGAGAGAGAAATGAGAAAGGGATTAGAGGGAGAAAGATTATTGCTGATGATTGTAATATGATGTAATATGATTGTAATACGCTGATGTATTATAAAACTATTTCGACCTCTCTTGTTGATAACTTTCAACAAAATCAAATGTGATCAGTTCAAACCCAAAAAGAAAGCTCATGTGCGTTTCCCCTCACCGTTCTCCTGCCCGTCCTCCTCCTCATTGTCAGTGCTGCTGAGTTTGTCCGCGTCGCTCTCCAGCAGGTCACTTCCTGGTCCAGTGTTGTGCGGAGGTCGTGACTCCGCCTTCACTAGGTAAGCAGCCAATCCTAGCTCTTGCTCAAGTGTGGTGCGCTGAAGGTAGGAGGAGCTTATGACTCGCAGGTCGCAGTACTTCAATGACCTGGGGGCAGAGGTAATTCAGTGTTTAAACTCCAGGGTGGGACACTGCCTTATTTGCCTGTAGTGCTTGATGCAGGCGCTGATGATGCTTCGCTGTTGCTTTATGGCAACTACTGAAACTTTTTTCCCCTGCTCACTCTTGGTTTTAACATCCAGTAAAGACATACTGTTGTTCACATCTGGCATTATCATGCGTCTGAAGTACATCTCCATGTGCACACAGATTTTGTGACTGCATACAGTACATATGAAAAGTTCATTTGCTGAAACCAATAAATGGCATTCCCAAAAATATTTCAATAAATGACAAAAAAAACTGACTGTTGTATGTAATGCTTCACATAACATACTGTCTGAATCAAAAAAAGTCACAATATTGCCTATGCATTAGCCTAATAGTGTACTTTTTTAATTATCTAAAAAAACATACACAGTTTTATAAAAATGAAAACAACAGAGTATATCTGTTTTTGCAAATGAATCCTTCATATATTCCATGTCGTCACTATATTTCCAATGTTCCCCACTCATCCTTTTCCCAATCTCTCGCCCATTAATGAAGCAGTTGGGCCCAGCCATCCTATTATGTGGATTACCCAACAAAGAGGCCACCGTCTCACGTTAAAAATAGGCCATCTTCTGATGCTGTCAGGGATGCATCAGGATGCATTAGTGTTTGCTTTACTTAGCCCAATGCATCCCTGATGACCTTCAAAAAGTGGTTTGAGTGATTGTATCATAATGTGTATTGAACCCCAATCACACTTGTACCTAGCATTGCCCATTTATAAATAGATCACCCGAGGCAGATGTTAAAACCGAAAATGAACTGGGTCATATAGTGCTTGGTGATGAAAGTGCTGTAATGTGCTTCTGAGAACTTGCAGCAGCATATTCTTTTCAGTGTCAGCAATGAGGGAAGTGCAGTACAAGGAACATTAAGTAGACGGGATTATGTAACATGATATGGTGTTTGTTTTGAGTCAGCCTCACCTCTCCTCAATCTTGTGTGATTTTTGCACAAAGCCAGAATTTCACACAGACTCTGGGAAAGAGATACATCATCAATTCCCCTGTTTAATTCCCCTGTTTTTGAAAGTGCATGTACCTGGGCAGGGACTCTCCCAGTGGTTCAGCTCCTGACAGGATGAGGATGCAGGGCAGGGCCTCCAGCTCCAGGTAGGTACGAGGAACCCAGTCAGCATCCTGGACTTTCAGCCATGTCTGGGCGACACACAAACACACACAGACACAGAAAATATAATTTTTTTTTTGTACAAGGCTCTAAAGCTGAAAATGAAAAAAAAAAAACCGTTCAATCAGTCTCTTTTTCTTTCTCTCTGTTGGTCTGCCTGTCTCTCCATTAGTGAATTTCTTTTGCTTTAATCTGTTTCCTCACCTTGAGCTGGTCAGTAAAACTCTGTCCGATGCTCAGAGCTTGGCTGGGATTTCCCAGTATAATTTCAAAGCTCTCCTCCAGACCCAGCCGCCTCCTGACGTTGGACAGCCGTCGGTGAGCCCACGCTGCCAGAGCTAACGAGGGGATCCGCAGCAGCACCATGTGACCGTGGTGGGTGGGGCATCTCTGGGCAGCCGTGAGCAGGGATTGGACGATCTCCAGGGTCTCCACGGAGGTGTGTTTGTGGAGATCGTGGTGGGAGCCACTGATTTTGCCGGATGCGGCCATCAGAGCTACGCAGTAGTGTTGGACCAGAACTGTGGTGCGGATCACTGCACTGTGGAGCTTAGGGAACCTGGGAGACAGAGAGACAGACAGAGAGAATAAGGGAGAGGGAGTGATAGACAGATAGAGTGAGTGAGTCAATAGTCATCCCTAAAAATTGTCAAAATATTGATGAGATATTTGGACAAAGATACTGTGATATTTGATTTTTTTCTATACTGTCCAGCCCTACTAACACTGATCATGTCAGGTTTATGTATTTGTGCAGACCTGTGTGTAACAGCTGTAACATGAGAGTTCAACATTTTTGTTTAGTCTAGTCTATCTCTATATATTAAGTGTGTGTGTGTGTCTGTGTGTGTGTTACCTCTCTTCCAGTGCAGACGTCATGCTCTCAAAGGAAGAGTCATATCGCATCAGAGGCAGGCTGCTCCCTGAACGGGTTGACTCTAAAAGCTCTGACACACCAAAGTACCGCGTCCTCTCGTGGTACAGGTCCACATCCTACACACACACACACACACACACACACAAGCACATGCAGAGAAATGAACAAACGTATATTCAAATGCAAACCATGTCAACAGCCACCTACATCATTGAATGAAGTGGTAGCAGGGTTTGCATTTTCTTGTAGGAAATGATGTACAATATCATTGGGTGAAAACCCAATGATTTTGGTGATTTTCATGTTTTAACTTAAATTGAAGGACTGAATGGTCCTCTGTGGGTAGAAAAAGTTCTATGACCCTTATGAAAAACCTATGAAAACCCACTGGATAAACTGAAAAATGCATGGTTGACAAGCAAAAAACGGGGGTATTTTTCTTAGTTCCTGAAAAGGTGACATTCTGGAGAAGCAAATTTTTTGTTGGATAGCAGCAATATATCAAACACAATACAAAGGCAACACACACACTTCTGTCTTACATTACTGAATGCAGAGGGCCAGTGGATCTCATTGTAAGGGCTGATGCGGGTGTACTGTGTCTGCAGAGCGAAGGGGAACGAGGTGACGTGGAGAGTC
>OMKZ01042301.1:11503-25117 GCA_900302535.1 Neoniphon sammara
CCCCCCCGCCCCCGGTCATAGTTAAACACTGAACTGACTTACTTTGTCTACACTGGCGGAATCTTTGAAGAGAACGAAGCCAAACCCTCGAGAGCGGCCTGTGTTGGAGTCCATCTTGATGGTGCAGTCTGACACCTCGCCAAACTTGGTAAAGTAATCCTTCAGGTCTTTTTTACTTGTGTCCCAGCTGAGGCCGCCCACAAACATCTTACTGCAGAGACGAGATGGAAGGGTGACAAGGAAGGTCAAAGCACAGTTTTTTTAAATAAACAAACACTTCCCGGCCCCCTTTGAACACCTGAAATCACATCGTCCTCTTCTAGCAATGTCTCATGGTCCTCCTGTTTGTTAAAATTAATGAACAAATCTACCTTTTCTGCCTGGCTCCAATTTCTTCTCCATCATCCTCCATCTTTCTTGGTTCACAGGAATATTTGTTCCATCTACTGTCTGGGTGCTCTAACCTCTGACCTCCTTATTACTGGCCGCTTCTAATGTTGGCGATCTAGGAATGGCAGCTTATTCTGCTGCTGACCTCAATGTTAAGTGTCTGTGGATTAGAGCCAGCCAAATGCCAAAAATGGTCAAATGTGGTGGGGTTAAAGACTCAAGCTGTACGTAACATTTTAAGAACCAAAAAACTCACTTTCTCGTGAATCGTGACTATATAGCTGACACTGTGCTGACGGTGCAGCTTAGATGTGATTTTAATCGGCAATTTATCCTTTAATATTTAAAATGACTCCATAACGCTTACTGCTGCCATTTTGTTCAGTTATAATCCAAAAGAATCATTTAACTGAGCTTTTGGCCCTGAAATGGCATGTAAGGATAAATTCAACCAATGGTTCAGTATTATTCTGCATTCACAGTCCAAACATGATAACTCTTTATGCAAAATCTCAACACTGACAAGTGAAAACGTGCCTTTTCGCTACTGAAGGAAAACAAAAGTGCAAACCATGACCACGCAGACCACAGGTTTTTTTCACTCTCTCTCATTTGGCTGTACACAGTTCATTGTGTTTGTTTGTGTTGTCTGTTGTAACTCTTTACTTGCCAACAGTCTTTATCTTGTTGTGGTTTCTTTCTATAATTAGAAAGCCAGAGTCACAAGAGTGTTGTGTCCTATTGCCGCCACACTGCCGTACATGAAGCTGGGCTCACTGAGCTAATTTCAATTCAATTTGATTTGTGTGTGTTTCTTAAGTCTGCCTCTCCAATATTTTATTGATAAATGAAAGCTACAAAAACTGCAATTAAACAGACAGAACCAAAACTGGATTAGCTGTAGCCTGCTCCACCACATTAGTAACATATTCATGTGATGTAGTAAATGTTTATGGACAAGCTTTACCAAAAGTACCCCATTACATTGTGCACAAATACACTACTAGTACAACTGGCCCTGGTGGAAATTGAACCATGAACCCTGGCAGTGTTAGCGCCTTGCTCTAAAGCCGACCAGCCCCTCACCCTGCGTCATCTTCTCCTTTGCTGGCGTTGATCTTGCCACCGTCTCCGCTGTCGTCCTGTGCCTCCTCTTCCTCTACAGCGGCCACCTCCTGCTCGGCTCCATTCTGCTCCTCCTCTCCTCCCTCGTTGCCATTCTCCTCTGACGTCTCCATGAACTGGTTCTCAGCGTCTGCCATGCTGACGGTTGGGTCTTCAAGAGACTGAGAGAGGACAAGAAAAACGTAAGTGATCATGGAACATGAAAACTTGTCACTGCAACAGTAAAAAGTAATAAAACAGAGTTATTCGAGTTGAAATATACAAGAAAATCAGGAAGTAACTTGCTACAAGATATTTTAAACATTAAAATAGTGCTGTATTTAAGTTCTATTATTCTGCCATATTTTCTCAGATGTACATACTGCATAGAGTATATTTAAAATTTGCATTTCATATTGTACATTTTCAGCTGCTTTTATTTCATCTCACTAATCTGTTCCATTTCACATAGAAGGCATACTAAATATAATATTTAAATGTACATTTAATTTTAGAATTTAACTTTTTTGTTGTATCCAAGTGCCATTTGCTGCTGCAATGACCCAGTTTCCTCACAAGAACAAAGTTTCAACTTGAAACATAATTTGGTCTTTAAGGCTTTGAAATGTATATACGGTAATGCTGTAAAACATTTAAACTAATTTAATTACAGTTAATCTGGCTTGAAATAAGAATGAAATAGACTGATATCAATTTGATATCCATTCCATTCAAAACTCTGTTTACTTTGGTCGGTAACAGTTAAACAAAACTCAAGACAAAGGCTCTTAGGATTTATTCTTCAATCCAAAATATATCAAATACACACAACACCGTATTAATTTCCAGCTTTAAGACTTTCCAGTTACTCACACATTCTTCATGAGAACAAAATAACTTGGTGGACGGCAGTGAGCAGTGTGACCAAATATAAAAGGCGATCTTGGAATTTAAAGAAACAAAGAGCTAACGTTAACAGAAGCATTCAATTATTTAAAAGAAAAAGTTGATTCAAGTGATATCCCACCTAGCAAGTAACGTTATGGGGTAAAGTTGTTTGCCGATAAGCGGGACCTCGTTATGGCGTAACGCTTTGTCCATTACGAGACATCGGTATACTAACGGAGCTAATCTCCATGTTGAGCGTTCAAGTCGACCGCGCTTTGCATCGTGAAGTTACCGCTCACCGCAGGATGTAGGCCGAGCTAGCGCTAACATTAGCTTAGCGACAAGTCGACCGTGGTCGCATCACGAAATTCAGACAAAGTTCATGATAGAGCTAACTGCCCATTTAAAGATACGGTTATGATCAACATAAACAAAAATAAACATCCCGGTTAACTTGTAAGTTTATCTCGTTACGGCCCATTCACTCTGTCTGTAGCCGCGTTAGCTTAGCACCGCTTTCTAGCTAATCATAACAGGCAGCTGGCTACTAGGTTTACTATTGGCAAGACTTAACGAAAATAAGCAGGTGATGTGAAATACAATGAAACGAATATCTAATATACATGCTGACCCTCCTGGTGTGTATTTCAGTAAAGAAACAAAACAAGAACATGTGCTTACTTTATGGAAATACCGGAGACAGTGACTCGATGGTCAAAATGGACCCTCTCCAAATTCGCCGCTAACTCGTGGCAAAATATATACGACCGGATGTGACCGAGAAGTAGAGGACGTCGTAATAAGCAAGGCTGTGATTGGACAATCAGATCCTGTTTCTTAATGAAGGACTTATTCCATTGGATCAAAACAAATACACCCAAGTCCTTCCTCCTTTCTGCTTTTATGCCATTTATCTACTTGGATCGCCGTCCTACGTGACTTTCTATCAATGTTTTAAATGTTATTTTAAGTGATGCAGTGATATGTAATAGGCTGTACTCCTTTATCGACAGTGATTATGTTTTTGCGCATTCGTTTTGATTAAAAAATTAGAAAAAATTAAGTGTCAAAAGTGAAACTGTTCTTCATCGTGGTATCTGCGCAGTTTTCACTGTATCAGAGACTCTGACATATAACTCTAAGCTCTCGCCAAGGGGTTGAAGATCAAGGCGTATATTAACCAGTATGCACTCATACCAGTTAGGTCCAGGGTAATGGTATAAGAAACCAGCTTCCTTTAAAGGAGTCAGACTGGGTGAAAAAGAGAGGTTGGTCAGGTTGTAACAGGCTCTCTATAAAAATCAGTAATCATTAAATACATTAAATATAGGAATAAAAGCCAAACAGGGTCTTGCTGGCCTCACAATTGGCTGTATGGGTCTCACAAAGGAAGTAGGTATCCATGGTGATGTTATGAAGGGCATGGCTGTTGTCAACCTCTTATTATCTACGGCTGCACAAGTTGTACCTGCACTAGAATTACTTAACAGTGAGAGTGTCTTGGTGTTGCCACTGAAATCTGCCACAATAAATTGAATTATACATAATCCAAAAAAAAAAAAAAAAGATAAGAATAACTGGTATGTTATAAGACAACAGGAAGATTAGTAGACTGAAAGACTATGCAAATGTAGTTTTCTGCAGGTCCTGAAAAAGTCTTATATTGTCCATATACTCTCTAAACTGAAACTCATAAAAAGCATTTCAGTTTAGTTAAGTGCGTAACTCTAAATCTTACATTTAGCTTTACAGGTCTTAAAAATGTAGTTTCTGACTGAGGAATAAGTGCAGACAAAACTAGATCCTGATGAGACTGCAGTTCTCATTTTTAAGTTTTATTACAAAATGTGTGTTATCTTTCATTATGATCCATTAAATATATATTAGTGATTTGCTTATGTAGGAGAAATTCCTTTATTAAGTATATCTACAACTCTGGGTAAGAACAGTGTTTACTGCTGCCACTGACTACATCACCTTGACAACATCAACTACCTGCCAGGGGCAAGTCTGGGCATGACCTGAGGCATGGGCACAGGTCATACACACACACACACACACACACACACACACACACACACACACACACGCACCAAAGTGTAGCTGTGGAGACGGTTGTGTTTCTGAAGCAGCGGTCAGTTGTAGACGACTGGTCAGAGCCACAGCGACAGCAGGTAGGAACTCAGCACTCATCCATCCAGACACACAGCACTACTGACTCAGTTTTATCACTGTAATGCAGACCGACAAAAGTGTCAAAACAGACAAAAGTGTCTGTCTAGATCTCAATCATCATGCTGCCAATACAGAGTTTTCACCGTGTTCACAGTGCGAGCATCATGATCAACAAGTCACCAGAAGTCTGTTAACTTCCTCCAGAGCTGAAGTAATCTGGGCCTGTGTGAGAAAGCTCAACAAGCTGAGAAAAGTTTTGATCGCCATCAGCTCTAAGCCAATCATATTTCTGCTTTCTTGTTACCCTTGCATGGTTTTGCTTCATGAACAGAATGGACAAGAAGTTGATTGCAGACTTTGGAAGCTTCCCAGCTTTCAACAACTTGCCTTTGAAAGAGTACAGGAATAACATGGTTCTTGGAAAACAGCGGCATCCATCACTAAGGGGTCAATGGTAAGCTCTGAAATCATTTAACTGAGTTTTTATATTTGTTTTAAGTCAATGTTACCTAATTAGCAGTTGTCAGCCAGCTATGCAAACTTGGTAATTAAACATAGTGTTCAGAAAGGCAATACAAGAGAAAGACAAAATACATGAATTGGCTGTTTTGAACTTTGTAACTACAGACCACCACATAGATGCAATTGGAGCCTCTGGCCCCGCCTATAATGGGTCAGAGTACAGCGACCCATCAACTAAATAAATTAATTAACCCTATAAATGAGGAATGGCCTGCTTCATTTGGGGTGGTGGATTCCCAGAGGCAAGAGGAGCTGTTTGTGACTGGGGGGTTCGATTCTACAAGGTGAGAAACTGGATCACTGATGCTCTCCTTATTCTCAGTATTTACTGGTATGGTGCCACTGAGCAAGAGACATAACTCCTAAAACTCCCAGGGCAGCTCCCAGTGACACCCAATAGAATAATGTTATTGTATTTTTCTTTGTTTTTTTAAACAGTCTTCTCCTAACTATTTTCTAATTGAGTCTAATTGGAAAACTAGTAGGAAAAAGTTCTAAAGTCATCTATCCCAGTCTGGAAACCCCATACCAGGAGCAGCATTGTTTGGTTGGTTGGTTCCATTACAGTCGCTACCTACCTCATCAAAATTGTAGTCAGTAACATAATCTGAGGGATTATCTAAACTCGGTAACGTGTCATGACTACTTTCAGTTTCTTTCCTATTTGTTTGCCATATCAGATGCATAAATGCAGCAGTGCAGATGACAAAAAGCGAAAAGTACAAAATTATGCCAACACTAGTTTTCTTCTCTGCCACATTTTCTAAAGATATAGTACAGCTGCCACAGCTTCAGAGTTTTTATTTTCACTGTTCAGTACTCCCACAAGTAATACTTTAATTTTCAAGTATCTTTCATTTAGGCAACATAACTGAATACAGTGACATTTTGTATATTTAAAATAAATGTCAATATCCCTTCATTACCTATCCCTGAGCAGCAGTTTGATGATTCTCTTCTGTGTTGAAGGGAAATGTGACCCTACATGTTGTACTAATTCACCCAACCAGGTGCTCCAAACTGACTTCAGGCCCATTCACACCTAGAACTACAACGATAACTAACTATAAACTATTTGCATGTTTCCAAAGTAACTATAAACACATGCAAAACAATATCTGCAACTATATTGTTGGTTTAATCTCAGGAATTTTTTTTTTTTTTGACATGGAGACAATGACAAAATATTTTCAGTCAATCAGTTTAAAGCTGTAGCACAGAAGGGGGTGGAATAATTTGGCAACTCACTGTTTGCTGAGAAATGAAACTGATCCCACACATTGCTGTACTGTCTCAGTCTACTGTTTTGCACTTCCTTTTACACTCTTGTGTTAGCTGTCACCAAGACGGACTCCTGTGTGTTTACTGAACTCGGTGATTGTGATCGGGGTTGCTGTGCAGGCAGTGTTGTTAGCTGATTGTTCTCCCACAGCAATCACTAACTACACTACCAGTACAACCACCACCACACACGGCCGCCCTGTGCTGAAACACAGTTAGCCAAACAGACTGGCCACCAGTTTGTCATTTGGTCTTTGGGCCTCCAGGAAAATAAGTTTAATTTTTAACATGAAATCCATTTTATTGTGGACCAAGAAATAAAGTCTGTCTCAGTTTCTTATAAACAAAAAAATGAGCTCTAGGAGAATTGATTATTATGGTTCAAAGAGCAGTCCTGTGAATGCATGTCCTCACTGTGATGACAATATCACTACGGTTAACTAAAGCCGTTAATTCTTTTAAATCTTTTGCTGATTTTTGCCCCATCCCCCTCACCCGACACACACACAATTCTTAAATCTTATTTTTCATATGAAATTGTCTTGTTTTATGTGCTATCTTTTAACTGTTTTTGGAAATCTTATATAAATAAAATGTATTAGGCCTTTTACATGTTTGTACTGTATTTATTATCAAGTGTTATTTAGCCAAATATCAGTGACTAAAGTCTGTAAAAAGTAATCCAGTGTTAAAAGCATTGAAATCAGAAATGGGACCAAAAGGTGAGTGACTCTACAAAAATCAGTGCAACAGGCATGGAAATAAAGATACAAAACGACACTTTTATTTTCCCTCCCAGTGACAGTTCAATGTTACTTTATTCACAGGTACACTTTCATTTAGTTTAAAACAAAACATTTACAAGGTTTTATTTAAAATACTCAGTTTGAAAGTTTAAAAACATGCTTAAACAGCATTACATTAAATCATCACTACTTTAAACCATTTTACAAATATAACATTAAATTTTTTATCCTTTAAAATACTTAAACTGTAATGAAAAACTGAAAATTAATTTATGGAATGGGACAGTGGATTTCTTTTCTCGTGCACCCCAGTCCCATCATCATTACATGTAACCTCATGGCTGTTGTCACTGCAGCCGTCATGAGCCCATCCTGACAAGTAACCTGATTGGTCTAGGACCGGGATTTGCTGATCCAGTGGTACTTGTCAACACGGGGCCCAGTGAAGGTGAAGGTGGGTCGGTAGGGCTTGAAGCACTTCTCTCTCTGACCTCCAGGCAGGGGGGCGTGAGGTGGAAACGCATCCCCAGAGAAGCCTTTCCTCTTCGGGTATGTTACCCAGGTCTGAGGCGCTCCTGGAGCAAATTCACTGAACTGAGGGGGAGATGAGCAGAAGTTAGGACAGTAGATATAAAGACCCTTTAAAAAGGAATAGTTCACCCCAAAAATGAAAATTCTGTCAATATCTGTTCACCCCCATTGAATTTTGAAAAATTAAGGCATTAATGATTTCCCGTTTTAAGTGTATTTGCTAACTGAACCCTGTTTTCAAAGTAATAATATAAAATAATAAAATAAAGTGGACAAGTCTCCACCATATTTGATATTTAATAGAAGCCCAATATTGGTCGATCTCTTCCTAACCTACCTGGTAGACACTGTTGGGGTTGCTGACTGTTGGGATGGTTTTGGGCTCTGGGTTGGTTTGGGAATTCGGAGCAGGGCAGAGAGCTGATAGGCTGCTGTTGCTGCTACTCATGCTGTTGTCCCCGCCCTCCTCCTCATCCGAGGAGGCTCCCGATTGGATGTCCAGACCGGCCCGCTCCACGGCGTTTTGGATTCGGCGGGAAAACTCACCGTCTCCACGGTGACAGCTGTCCACCAGGGAGACGCAAAATGGAGTGCTGTGTTCGCCGTACCTGGAGGGGAAACGGACCACGGAAAAATAATTTAACACAAAACAAAATAACTGTCTCAAACATATTTTATGGCATTCAAAAAATATAGCATTGCAATTAGCTGCTATTAAATCATAATCTACCATAATACTTGTGTCTGATTGGCTGAGGGGTGTGCGTTGTTTCAAGTTTAATCACAGTTTTAAATTCATACATTGGCCATAAAGTTTGGAGTGGAGTGTGTGTTGTCAAATGATTTGACTGTGGTGCAAACACCTTGGTGCATTAATACCAAGGTGTACAGCCAGTCAGGCATGAACTGGCCTTATTGCCGCTGTGTGAGCTGGTCTGACCTGCAGGACACTTCTCCAGGGTCGACCCAGACAGTCAGCTCTCTGGGCAGGCCGAGGTCTTCGTAACGCACCGCACTCTGAACACAGGCCTGCTCCAGCACCGGGTCCCTCAGCTGCACGCGGTTCATACGCAAACACCTGAAACACACTCAGCGTTACAACACAGCATGGGTGGAAAGTAAAGGAGGACACGGTTCAATTCATAGTACAGAAGCGGCACCCAGACATCACACTGCAAGGAAAAAGGGGAAGCGAAATTCAAGGTTGTTATGTAATGGAAAGAAGCCCTCTTTCACTCCTGATACCTCAGTATACAACACATATTTATGCTTTCATAAAATTAAATGGAGAACTTATTATTCAAACAACATACTTCTAATGGGTGTACTTCACTACTGCAAATCATATTAAAAACACATTTGGTGCTCCAGCTTTTTCATGTCTTATTCTGGTTTGCTCCCCTTTGCTCATTTAGCTGCATGGGACCAAGTCATTGTTAATGCAATGATTTGATATGCGTGTCTTAAATGTCCCTCGTCACCTTTCATATTATGCTGCCTAAGATTCTCACATCGTGCCAAGTTTGTGATGTTCAGTGCATTCCAAGTGATGAGGTGATATGTTTATTTTTTTGGTGTACCCACTTCTCCTATATCGATTTAATCTCATTTAGTTAGTCCAGAGGAGAAGAGTTTTTGTTTTTCCCCCCTTCCATTAGAGAAAAAGTAAGTCATCCCTTATGCTGTGTTCACATCATATCAGATTCATTGTGAATATGACCTGCTATGTTCAAGTCAACCTCCTGGAGGTGACGGTAGAATAAATCAGGTAGAATAAAATTTATCCTTTTGTGAGCTCTAATGTCTCACAGTTGGCATCAAACAATGCATAACAGCAGTCCAATATAGAGAATCAGTTTTAATGATACAATTCAATTAAGTAATGATATAACATCTACTTACTTCAGTTTTTTAGTCAGTGTTATTCATAAATAATAATAAAAAAATCTATTACATTTTAATTACCTGAACACTTCCAAGGTCTTGCAACCATTGTTTCAGTTTTTCCAATATGACTTGAATACAGCATCAACACATCTTGATCCTGCATTGCATTCTGGTCTATATGCTGCTATTGTGTTTGAGACACTTTATCCTCTTCTGCGACTGATTTCTCCCTGTATAATTGTGCATAATGTCCTTGTTCTTTGGTTGTTAGGGACTGACACTATTTACTGTTGATGTTTAGATTGCTGAAACATTTTATTTCACACTCCATTGTAGCTCCTGGAAATATCTCAGTGTGAAGTCACATCATCTACATTTGGCCAATTATACACAGAAATAAGAAACAATTTCTACAGAAGTAGCTGCTTTTAAACAATGTTAAAGTGTTTTATGGTAGATCGCTCCATTAAGGGAAAAAGTGTGACAAATGAAGTGTACCAACCTGTAGGCCTGCCCCTTGCTTGGTGTGTTTGGGTCCCAGTGGTTTTTGTAGTTCTCAAACAGAACTGAGGTGAGGGACGCTGCGAAGCGTTCCCTGCTGTCATTATCCAGACAGCCGTACCTCTTTGCCAGCCGAGCCATGAAGAACACAGCAGCAGCAATCTCCTCCTTCATGGCTGCACGCACACTAACCCCAGGCTCAATGCAATAAACCCTACAAGCCTCAAGTCAACACACAAACCTCCTCACTCGATCTGTGTACTCTTTAAAAAAAAAAATAAGTCTTGCACCTCTCCAGACTAAAACACACACTTGTAGGCTAATCCTACGGCTACACTCAAGCTGAACTGTTCTAGAAAAAGTACCACTAAGTAAAACTAACAAAAGAAATTGGAAGCTGGACCACTCAAGCAAACACATTTGCTCCTGGAGCTCCACAGATAACTTCAGCTCAGATTTGTAACAACTTTATAGGCCAAAAACAAACAAACAAAGAAAAGACAAACAGTAGTGCTCCAACAGTAGCTCAGACTTAATCAGATGCTAAAAGGTTCAACCCTCATTCTGTTTCACATCTACTGGAGCAGTCTGATAAAACAACTGTTGAGCACAGGGAGGAGAAGCTGAAGAAGAAGACACAGCTGCACCTGGTTGACTTAATTAACTGTGGAGGAAGGAGAGGGAGGGCGGGCCTCCTCCTCCTCCTGGTTTTACATGAGGTATTTACAAAAAGTACATCATCATGAAAAATAATAGAAGATAATAGAAGTTGATCCCCCACACCACTTCAGCAGAATCAGAATCAGAATCAGAATCAGAATCAGAAAAAGCTTTATTGCCAAGTACGATTTACACATACGAGGAATTTGCTGTGGTGATGTTGGTGCATGCAAAAAGTAAAAATATAAAATAAAAATATAAAAGTATAACAATATGCAATATAAACTATTAAATTTACAAATAACAATATAAGTATAAATACACAATATAAATTACAAATTACACAATCTACTAAAAGCTATGTGCAGTGAAAAATGTGCAAATGACTTGTACAAGCTGTGCGTTAATGTAACGCATAATGTCGGCAGATGCCTCAAGGAGTAATTCACAAGATTGGGCTTTTGTTTTTTGTCTCCATCTGTATTGCTGTAAGTCCTCACTGCTGTAGTGTTTCTGCCACACAGATCACCTGTCAATCAAACAGTAAGGGCAGGACTGATGTTTTTCTCATTGGGTTTTCTGGTGGGGTTCGAGTTTCTCAGTGGATTTCACTGAAAACACCACAGCAGATAGGTAACACACTGCAAGTACGGTAGTAGTTGAACTGTTTGAGTTTATATGCTCCGCCCATTTTCGCCGTCGTCTTTATATTTCGGGGTTTCTGGACCATTATGACAAAGATAAGTCATAAACCAAATTAACAACAAACGTATTGACGAAACTGAACACCAAGCTCATCGTCTCTGGAATTAGATTAACTGTTAAGAGGAAAAAGTTTTTTTTGTTGTTGTTGTTTTTTAACGCTGGCGGACTTGGAATGGAAAGCTCGTGGATCGATTGGTAGACATTATGCCGGAAGTGAAAAGACAAAACTAGCAAGACGGTAGGAACTAGAAACACCGTGGATATAAAAGTGACACTTGCGTTGTTTCCACCCGGTTTCGAACCAGGGACCTTTCGCGTGTTAGGCGAACGTGATAACCACTACACTATGGAAACGGCGCTTCTTACTCAAACGAAGTAAATGTACAAAGACATGTCATTTATCCACTATGGGCGTAACATCACAATTTACAATATTTTCGGTTCATTTTGCGACCACGGGAACTCAACTAAGAAGCAGCATAATCAGCTAACACAAAGCAGCTTAATATGCTAATTGAATAACTTAAGATTGTTACCTGTCTAACTAACTATCTTGATTTTTGTTTCTTTTTTTCTCCAGAATCTTCCATAAAAATGTGAGGGCATGTGTCAACCATATTCTGTAAACAAATACATGTATCAAACCTTTCCAACTGAAACTACAATAAATAAATAAATAAAACAATCCTGTAAAGCACTCCCTTCAGCTCATCAAAGGACAATAAAATATAAGTTTCTCTCGGATCAAACAGCAGGCATATTCTGTCCTCTTGTCCTGCCATACAACCTCCTTTTTTCCTACAGATGCTGCTAATGGATATGACATTAATAAGGAAAGACAGACAGGTTTTATGTTTTAGAGAAAATGAGTGTCAGGTCTCTTCATAGAGCAGAAATAACATTACAAATATTATTATAACACTAATATTGTGTAATGCTATAATATACCACTTCTGATATTATCATTAACACTGAATCACTAAAACTACTACCAATACTAACTCTAATCAGCACAAATCAATCCTTTAGTTGGTTGCCCTACATTGTTACCCAGAATTCCCTGGGGGGTAAAATAGATTCTATACAACTGTTACCATCATCATATGTGTGAACTCTGACAGAGCTTTTGACATAGTGAACTTACATCATCATTTACTAGCTAACTGATTTACTGATTATCGCTTCATGTTTTCAGAAAGCATGGCCTATTGCTAAGGGTGGAAGTAACTAATTTCATTTACTTTCATTTATCACGTTAAAAATAAAATACAACTGTGCATAAAAAATCAGGTTATACATCATCTTTATATTTTTTAATCCAGACAAGAGGGACTCAGCCTTAATGGCATGCATGCTGCTGATTAGGCCCCTTTTTGCCAGATTCAAATTCTCCATGCAGTTTCCAGAAAAACTGTAAAGAAAGGAGAAGAAAAAGCACAGCGTGAGTCATCCAGCTTGCACCTGCATAGCAAACAGTAAATAGATAGATGTTTAGATGTTTTTGCATCATTTTATACATATTTCCTTGTAATTCAGCAGGACATATTTGGGATCTTTGGAAACCTTGAGATCTCCTCTAGAATTAAAAAATAAAGTTCTGTTGGTTTGAACAAAATTCGACTGCATGGCAGTGAACCCAAAACTTTGCCCTTAGTATTGTGCAATACAAATGAAACTGTATTATTAGCTGCTCAGGAGGAGCTCCTCTTCAAGAGCCGCACTCACTGTACATTTGTTCGATTGGTGTGTAACTCATTTGCCATGTGTGCTGCTCAGTGGAATTAAAGCAGGCAATTTAGGCTGCAGAGCCGTAGGAGCCCTGCAGAATGGAAACCCAGTGGTCACCAGGCAGTGTGGTACAAATCAAACAAGCTTCAACCAACGGGAAGCTGGTGGCATCCACATACCAGGGGGTAGTTTGCTAATTTTCTGATTATACTGGGTAAGTCAGCACATGAATTAAAGCATTTTTTATTCAGTTATTCTCTTGGTTCTATATTATTATGAGACACAGTATGTGTGTCAGTCACCATAGCAACATAAATCAATCCAATCACAGACCTGATCACCCTGGGGCTGTTCAGCTGTGTTTTGTGCGGGTGACATTATTTATCCTTCCACTGCACTGACAACATTATTCAGGCACTGTGTTGGCGTCTGTGTTTTATCGCCACACTGTGGAGAGCAAAGAAGAGGACAGCCTGGTGTATGTTGGCAAGATCCA
>OMKZ01042307.1:0-11063 GCA_900302535.1 Neoniphon sammara
TGCATCCAACCACCAACCATTTTGTTCATCTTTTCTTCTGCCATTTCTCCATCCATCAATCAACTTAAATCATTTATTCATCCATTCTCCTGCCAATTTCTGATCAATTATCTATCCATCCATCCATCTAGCAATCATCTTTACTGTTTCCATCCATCCAGCTCTGCATCCAACCACCAATCTATCCATCTGTTGTTCTGCCCATTTCTCCATGCATCCATCCATCATCCAACTTCACTCATTTATCCATCCATTATCCTGCCCATTTCCCCATCAATCATCTATCCATCCATACATCTAGAAATCATCTTTCCATCCATCCATCCATCCATCCATCTACCAATCTATCTACCTTTCCATGCACTGCTCTGTCCATTCATTCACCCAACCATCTACCAATCCACCTATTTGTGCATCTGTTCCACTTTCTCCATCCATCCATCCATCCATCCATTCACATGTCCCCATTTTATTGCACCAGGGCAGTGACTCCAAAGTTTATAAGAATAAAACAACTCACAGGAACAATGACAGAATCTGCTTGTTACTGAAAATCCCTGTTTGAATGAGACGTTGTTAATGGATGGAAATGGAGCCAATGATATCATACATAACAAAGCACAAACACACACAACTCGATTGATGTTGGCTACTTTTACATATAGCTGAAGAAGCCCCCTCCCCCAGGCAATGGAAGGGGGAAGTAGCCTACATATCACCAACGAGGCATTTGTCTCATGGTTGGGTGGTTAAGAAGAGACACAGGAAAAAAAAAAAAAACGAGGGGTGGGGGAGCAGAGAGAGGGAGAGGACTGGTGGGAGAGGAAATGAAGGAAGGATAGAGAGTGAAAGGCACTGGAAATATATAAAAAGAGAGATGGGCGGATAAGGAACGATGTGGAAGGAGAAGGTAGAAAGATGAATGGACAAAAGGGAACAATGAGAGAGTGGAGACAGAAAGAGGAGATGGGGGTCGAAGACAGTGAGAGGATGAGAGTAAATGAAATGAAAGATGAATTAGAGGGAGAGAGAAAGAAAGAAAAATGTTTCAGACGATTGAAAAGCAGTTTTCATTTCTTTAAAAGCACTGTTGAGTTTGTGTAAATGCACAGAAACTCAGTTTAACCAATATTACAGGCTGATATAAATCTTCAAAACATACATTTATAGTGTACATTAGCCTTACAGATACTAAGCCTGTACTTAGAGCACCCTCTTTGGTCCAATACGTGTATTTTAAACACAAACACGGTACAAAACTTCATCATCTCTCAAAGTTTTGTTGAAATCAGACCAGCAGTGTCTGAAATATCACCTGAAATATCACATACAGACACAAACACCCTCAATTTTATCTTGAGACAGACAGTAAAAATTTATTACCATCATTTTATTGAATCCGGGATAAGCCATTTGTATGCATCTTAATATCACAAAGGTCCATGTTACGAAAGAGAAAATTGAATGATTCCACTGGAACCAGAACTAACAAGGACTGCAAAAGCCGACGGTAAAACAGGCAGAATGTCCTCACTAATATCAACACACATTATGCAGTTAATGTGATGTGACTTTCACATCCACAAGCTCTCAAACACAATGCTTGAGTATCACAAATAACCCTTAACCGGAAAAGCATAGATATGTCTCAGTATCATTTGTATTCATGAATTAAATCAGCTGACAAAGTAAGTTATTATTTGGTAATCTCATAAACTACCGTCCAAAGCACACACACACATAAACACATACAAAAAATGTTCCACACAAAAAGAACTGTCATCAAAGATGTCAGAGCACATGATGAAGTGCAGTGCGTTATCCCCGTTGTACTTTACGGTGCACCGACTTGCTCGAGGGCACTCTGACAATTTGATGGTGCCATAGGTTTTAATTCAGAGCTGTACCCGCCAGTCAGTGGCTGACAGCTCCAAAAAGCCATCCCACCTTCATGTCTGGTCAGCAGCTGAAACCCCCGAGGCCAAACAGCTGTTCCTAGCCTCAGTGACTTCCAGGCGCTGCTACGTTAGCTTGTAGCGCTAAACTGATCTTTAGAGGAGGCTCTGCATGTGGTTATGCCACTGGGTGACCAATATTTTGCTAAAGGTTGATATATTTGTAAAGGTGCTACATGCTGAATTTTCAAAAATCAGTGTATACCTTGTACACTGCAAAAAAAACTTCATCTTAATTAATTTAATCTCATATTCAGTCTAAAAAAATGTTTTCTCTTAAAACAAGGTAAAAAAATCTGGGCTGAGAAACAAGTGGGATTATCTCATCCCACTGGTAGATTTTATACATTGTTTAAGATTTAAAGACTGAACATTAGAATAAATTCATCATTAAATTACTTAAAATCCAACCTTGGTATTCTCACTGTAAACCAATGGGACCATGGTGGTGAGGATTTCTAGCCTTTACCTCACAGAAGTGGTCTTGTCAGTGCTAGTGTTTGTCCACATTAACACCGCATTTCCAATACGCCCCATTTCTTCCTGTCACCGCTCCCCCTCCCTGAAGAGGACAGACATGTTCAAAATGATTTTTCCATCATATATTCACTCCTTCCACCAGAAGCTGCCTGAAACTCTGAAATAACAGCGCCCTGTTTTGTGCCATGAAGCAATACTGTAGATTTCTCTCTTAATATGACCGTCATTTGTTTGTGGTAATTATGCTAATGTCTCAATGCAGTAATTATCAATTAATGTTAAAATGCTACACACAGTATCTTTAACTGCGCTCTAAAAATATGCCAGGCTTAGCGGTGTCATGATCACAGAAAAGCTATGCTATTTCAAGAAAAATGTCAGCAATGTTTCATTTCATTTTGCTGTTACATTTGTCATTGCACTTAAACCTAAAAATCCAATCACAGAGGTAAAATAATAATTTCTGCAAAGTTTTTTGCCCTGCATGCACTGTGCTTCACTGTGAAAAAACTATGTGGGAAAACTGTCAGCCAAATGGCCTGTGTTACATTATGGTTTGCCAAGGAAAGGCAAGACTATACTCAGAATTAGTAAAAGAAGGCTACATAGGACAGCATCTATTCTTCCTATGTTTCTACAGGCCAGAGGCCCCAGGAGGGACAAACACTACATAATGCATGGCGTGCTGGATGGCTTGTCTTTGGCCAGACCACACCGTCTGCTCAGCTGAGGAGAGATCTGGGTTAAAGGCACATCAAAGAATCAGTGCAGACATGTAGGCTTTTTGCTGCATGCATGGGTTCAAGTCACTTTCAGAACAATAAATTCGGAATGTGGATTTTCCTCATACGTAATTCAAATATTGAAAATACTCCTGGAATGAAAAGGTTTCCTCATCAATCTGTTAACATACCACTACAAGTAATCTGCAAGTAACAATGTCTGTTTACATAATGAACTGACTAAATTATGAGCTCACTGGCATGTTCTTCAGGGTTAAACTGAAAAACTATCTAGGCATATCAGAGGTACAGTTTTGGTTTTGCATAGCTTGGAGCCAAGGTGATAACAGCTGCCTGGTACCATCTGAAACTTCCTACAGACTCTACATCAATGTTGTAAGATTCTTGATTATTTTGCCTCCATCTCATTGCTTTAATGTTTCTGCACTGCATTTCCCAGAGATCACCTGTCAATCAAGCAGTTGTGGGTGGAAATGTGACATCGTTTTATTTGGATTTTCTGTTGCTGTCGTTTACGTTTCTGTAGGTGGCGCTCTTTTCTTTGCCTATGCACATATGGTTGCTCTTGCTGCTTATGTTGTAATACTAGTAGTTCTAATTCTGGCAGTACTGGTAATCAAAAATTGTGATTTTAACGTGATATATCTGACATTACTAATTTGATTTACACACTGATTGGTCCATGGGGGTGAATGCATCATTTGTGTCGGATGACGTGTTTGCTTGCTTTTCAGATGACGACACTGTATATGTATGTCCAAATTACATCAAAGATCTCTGTGAGAGAAAAAAAATTCTACTCAATTTTCATACTGTACGTATAACTGTACTACACACACCATCTACTACCCAGTGGGGGTGTGTGGCATCAGCTAAATGGATAAATTGTAAATGTAAGGTCATGAGTTTTGTGTCTGCACAACATCCTTGTAAAACTGAGTTTTGGGGAGGGGCTGGGACAGGAGAAGTATAATCAAGTTACACTCAATATAGTTCTTCCTCCTCGACAAAGTGGATCCGACAGGAAGAACAATCCATGATTAGAAATAAATACAGTGCTCTGCTGCTTCCACTCGCCCACCAGCTGCCCCAAAACTACAGGAGGTTCTGCAGATAGATGCAGCTTAAAAAAGAAAACTTGCCAGAGGCTTCGGCCTAAAAGAGTTTTGAGAAGGTTGTTCGGTAACAACCCTGTAATCTAGGTTCCACTTCCTCAAACATTTTTTTTCTGCCCACCAATACTGGCTTACTTACTGCTGGTGGCATTTCCTGTTAAAGAAAGTTAGGTTATCGACCGCAGAGGGTCTAAACCTATGGGTTGAGATATTCCAGGAAGTCATGGAATGGCGTTGGGAATCCAAATTAATATATTTCTAGTATACAAATGTATTTACTTTTTTTGCATTTGTGTCAATACTGTAAAATGCTTTTTTCACATTAACAGCAGTAAGTAGGACATATTCTACATTATCACTGTGTAAATGCCTAATGGTTCACTTGGCTTTTTAATGTTGTTTGATACAGGTGTGTCACATGGGTGCAGCCAGCAACAAAGCAGGAAAAGAACTGTAAATTTAAATGTGCAGTACACAAGACCGACTCAAAAACATTGGAAATTACCATTGGTTTTCCACATTGGAGCCACTTTAAGGAGCTCAAAGGGCTGAGAGGCGACACGGAGCTGATTTGTACACTGGTACACAGGTGGGATATGACCCAGTTCACTGTTTTTATATGCTGTAATCGGACAGTGGCAGATTATCCCACAGAAATCATCAGCTCATTGAGATGACTGAAGAGTGTTGGGGCTAAACTTGACCAATGTAGGTATACACTGAAACCATAAAGCTTTTTTTTCTTATCAGATAAGGACTACTTGCAGTCTCCTGGCTTCTTCTAATGATAAGTCAAATAAAATAGCCTGAAAAGGTAAAGTAAGAGCCACCTGTTCACCATGCTGAACCTTTATGCTTGCAACAGCAGATAATACGCAGGCATCACTTTGGTTTTGAAGGTCACACACTGAAAAGGTTGAGAACAATTGCAGACCTGCTATAAAGCTTCTGTTTTAAAGAACAACAGCGACAGCCATTTTGGAAGACGCTAACAAGCTGCTGCTCTGCATTAGAGGCACTACAAGACTTGTGTGCATCATTGAAACGTTATGTGTTATAATGTGTAACATGTCAACCTCTTAACAAGTGCCTGTTTGAGCAGGATAACAGTGGAAGCCCCTGTATAATGTATAATGCTGTTAAACAACACTCTCTCTCAGTTAACAAATTACCAGGCCATTTCTTGAAACATCCAAAATCAAATTATGCAAACAATCCTTGTGCATGAAGCCAAAGGGTAGCCACAGTGCAGAAAACTAGGAGTCAAAGAGGCACTTCTGCAACGGCTGCATCTGTAAATATTCCACTGTACACTACATGGACATATATAGCTACTGCCGATTGTACTGTATTCTAATTCATGACCTATTTCTGTTTTAGGGCACACAGAGTGAAGTGGGACGCCTCTGTCATGCTCATGTACACTGCCAGCATTGTGCTCAACGGTATAGCGAGGCCAAGATTTGCCCCATTTCCTGTCACTGAACGACAACCTGACGAGCCTGATGGGAAACGCTCTGACAGCTGGGTGTGAATCTCAGGACTTCACAGTGCTCGTCACAGTGGCAGCGTGCCAAGGCAGCGTAGCTACTGAATGGACCACGCTCGTGTTGTAGTGCAACATACAGAGAGAGAGAGAGAGAGCCCCACATGTAAAGGTGAAAGTGCAAAGATACGTGTGAAAGGATGAGACTCCTACCAATACATAAATGAAAAATTCAACGTACCGTTTCAGCGGAAATTGGCTTTTTCTTTTTTTAGATTCTGAATATGTTTAGGTATTCAGCTGGAATTAAGTGGATTGGCTCTCTTTAAGGGGGGCTATTGTGTGGGCCGGCCACAAGTTATTTAACTTAGCTGTGGAGCCTGCTGTGCCGTTAATTAGCTGTAGATTCTGGATGGTAGGATTCATTACATGCCTGATTGAACAATAAATCCCTGTGTTTTCTGAGGGGTGACATGAACAGCCTCAGTGAAGCTGAGCTCTAAGTGCAAAGCATTGGCCAGAGCCTTTCTTTTTTTGGGGGGAGGGTATTTTTTGGTGTTTGGCTTCCTAAAGCCAACAAAACTCTCAGCTATAACATGCTACAGAATTACAAGGACAATTTCCTTTGCCATATTGCATACAGGTGTATGTTTTTAGGGTTTTGGGAACAGATGGTAGACCATATCCTTCACGTCTTTGGTTCCCCACAGTTTCCTTTAATTGCAGTTATTAGTCCTTGTTAAGCCGGCTTGACTTGATGTACTTACAGTCACAGTGAAATGGATATTTTTCCTCCTTGCTGGCCAATACTCCATTTTATAACATATACCTATTTAACAGTAAATACCAAAAAAAAAATGAATTGTTTCTTGTATTTTTATATCAAAAAGCTGCTTCTTTAATTTTCCTCAAAACCGTGTATTATGTTAGTGGTTGCTCCATGCCGACCAATCTAATAAAACCTGAAACTTAACATCTTTGTGTCAACATGGTGCGGAGGTGACCCTGAGACACCGTGGTTGTGTCCAGGCAGCTGAATTTATTCATTTTGAAGAATCACGCAGTTATGAGGCTCGAAATTATGCACAAACCACCTCAACATCCTGTTTCAACCAAAAATTCACTCAATGACAGAGGCAAGACACCATCAAAATGCTTTTGATTTTAAATGGTCTTCTGTAGCTCACCGAGTAAAGCAAGGCACAAACTCTACCAGGGTTAGGGGTTCAATTCCCCTCGTGTGGGCCACTCATACTAAAATATACACTGTTGAAGTGCTGTAAAGGAGTTTGGATAAGCATTCACCACATGGCAGCTGTTAAATCAAAGAGCCTCAGAGCTTCTGGGAGGGAAGGCACTTTAATGTAGCTGACAGTTTGGATTCAGTAATGAGGAGGTTGGTGTAGCTCTTAATGACAGACTAACCCATTTTGGAGATGAATAAATGTGAGTCATCTCATTTGGCCTTGTTGATCCCACTGCTGAGAAGACTGGACACCAACTGCTCTTATTTTCCTTATAATTATTTACCTCCTAGTTACTCAGACAGCTTGTGCAGAATACACGTAATTAGGCAAAAATGGAAATATTGTGGCATTTTTACTCAAACGTCAAACTTCAGAATGTGGATTGTATGGCCAAACTGCTAACAGGCAGCAGATTCTCTGTATTTCAAACTCAAACTTAAATTCTGTACTTCTGCTTTTTCTGTTTCTTTACAGTCTATTTCTTTGCATTTCTATCTTTGTGCTCATTTATTGTCTCTCCATCTTACACATCTTCACTCTCTCCCTCTCAAATTACCTGCCTGAACATCTGACTGTCTATCTCTTTCCTATTTGACTTTCCCCACCTCATACTGACCAAAGCTGCGAGGAATTTGTGTCTGTGTGTTCGGGATAAGGGAAAGGACAAGAAAAGATAGACAAGGGCATCCTGCGGCGACAAAAGACCTAAGAGACATCATTTTCCTTCCGGAGAGCCAAAGTGCAATGCCCCATGAAGCAATACCTACCAAAGCATCCTTTCATACCCAACCTGTCTTAATGCTGCATTGCTTTCTGGTCTATCTGCTGGCTCTGTGGTGCAGAAACTGGTCTGTATGATTGCTGAACAGCTCTAGAACAAAGCCCTCGCTCTTTGATGGTGAGGGCCTGCTACAAAAATCCAACATTTACAGACAAGATCTGCTGTCAAACTCCCTGGTAGCTACTACTAACATCTACATGTGGCGTCACATTGTCTACATTTGGCCAGTTATCCATGGGAAGAAGAAAAACACACCCAACTTGGACCCAGAAATGTCAAGTCTATCACCAATTAAGACATTAAGGTAGACATATGGCCACACGGAATACCCATGTTAATATACAGTAATGATGCTCTTTCAGGTTCCCTCTGTCACTGCCTTAATATCTCTCCTCACTATTGATACCATAAGCTTATATCTCTCTGAGGTCAGACGTCCAATGGGCTAACGCAAACTCGGTAACCCACGGCAACAGCTGCCAAGGGGCATTGCTGTCATGCTACATGACATTAGAAACAGGAGGTAAGGAGCCAGTAACACAAAAGTCCCGGGTTCGAAAAGCCCAAGAAGCTGAGGGAATACATTTAATGAACAGAGTGAGCAGGGATGTGGGTAATGGAGGGTAAAACCACCTAAACTCACCTTCGTTTTTAAAGGATACAATTTAAGCAGCTTTTTTTTAGGTTGACATGAATCTTAATGAGATAAATTGATAGAAAAGATCAAAGAACAGAATATGAAATGACAAAGAGAACAAATTGTTCCTGAAAATATATCTATTTCTATCGGTTATTCAGAGTTTACCACCTTTTTTATTCACCATTGATACTAAGGACATGACTGATTGCATCCTATTGGCATGGCAGCTTGAAGAAGCATTTTATGTTGTGAGCAATTTGTCAAAGCACTGAGGGTTTAAGAAAAATAAAAATGTGAGGTCAGAGGGCATTTTTTTTCCAAAAGAACCAATTGGATACTGGGTAGGTGTATTGACCATCTACTGTCTTAAACTATCAAAGCTCAAAAGTCATGTCTTTAAATCTATGTACAGCAAATCCCTCAAACGGTGCTACACTGACGACCAGGAGAGCTGCGACTCTGGTTTGTGTGTATTTTATGTAAACTGACAATAGGCTACATCCTTAAAAGACTAAAAATGAAGACTGAGTATTGCTTGAGCTGCACTGTGTTCCCTGAGTCTTACAGTAAATCCATGAGGAGCTTTAAAACACCTTCTAGTTAAGAAATGAAAGTAACAGGACGGATGGTTATGTTTTTATTGGCTACAGGAAGCAAGGAGGTTGACGTGTGGTTCGTCTGTGCTGAACTTTGGGCCATAAAAGCCCATTAAATGTCTGTGCAGTCAGTGAAAGTGCTGTAAATGTCATAATATTTTACCATGAGTCATCTAATGGGAAGCAAAAGCGAAATATATTGCAGTTAGTGAGACGCATCATGAGCAAGTGCGGCGTCAGTGACCAAGTAATTTTGGCATGAGTCATCAAATGGGAGTTGAACCTTGCGTCAGCCATATCAGTGAAACGCTTCATCAGCTGGAAACAAGAGACAGGTAGACTGGCAGATAGACATGCAGACAGGAAGAAGTTTGAAAAATGTGAAGCACAGGAAGACAAAAAATAGGCATCCATGGAGGAAAAGAAGGTAAAAAGTCACATTGATGGGAACAGATAACTAGAGGAGCAAACAGACAAACAGGCAGACATCTAACTAATTCAGTTCTTTTAGGCATTTTGACTGTAGTGAATTAATTCAAGAACTAATATAACCTAACTACTGCAGTAGGAAGTGTAATTGCCTTGCTTGATACAAAGAGCACAAGCTAAATCTAGTAAATTAGCTAAAAGCTAATTTACTAGCTTAGCTTGTTAGCTAGCTAAGTAGCTAACAACTTAAGCTAACAAGCTAAATTTATTTATCACAATGCTTACACAACTTACAACACCTCTCGGCCATTATATATTAATTCAACATGTTTTCATACAACGTTCATATATCTTACAGGAAAATTACGCACCCTTGATTCTCACATGGCCAGTCCCATAAACTGTATTTAAGCAGCGAAGGTTAGGGTTAGCCAACAAAAACAGTTTGGCTAAGGTTAAGTTAAAGGGATAGTTTGTGTTTTTACCCATAAAGTAGCACAAAACAAATTTGTTTTCTAAATGAATCTCTTTAACTTTCCTCTTTCAGTGTAGTATGTCTTTGTGGTCAAAAGTACATGTTCCAGAAATACACGTGTAGACTGATTACTCTATATTTAAGAGATACAATATTGTGCAGAATTGCAGGAAATGGGATGGAAAATATCAAGAGACTTTCCAATTGCCCGACAGTTTTCAAATCAAACTTAAACACACACACGCACGCACGCATGCACACGCACACACACACACATACACAACCATCTAAAAAGGCAGGAGATGTGCTGTACGTCTTTGTTACCATCCTTCCTCCTGGACCGGCTTGCTCTCAGCTTCATCATTGGCACTGTGCTTCCTGCTGACAGCAACAACATGCCATGACTCAGCACTGCACATCTCTTTCTCTCTCTCTCTCTCTCTCTTTCATTCCCTCGCTTATTCACTCTCCAGCAAATACTTCTGTTGACATAGCTGACATTCTGTAACTTCTTTTGTTTTGTTTTGTTTTTGTCACTAATATGCTTTTTCCCCAGTATGTCGCTATCTATCTATCTATCTATCTATCTATCTATCTATCCACATGCAGAAACAGGAGTGCTCTTCAGGGTTCTTTGGTCAGCATACTGGTTTTATAGTCCTTAAAAAACAAAACCTCTAATTTGTTAAGGGTGCACTATGCAAAATTGCAATTTTATTGTGCATCACAAGATTTAAATACAATGTTCTCAGCATGTACATTCAAAAGTGTGTGGCTTTATCAATGGAAAAAAACAACTGTCCTCTTACTCATAATAGCATAATGCTAACTGCAGTTCCATTTGGTGCCAACAGCAAAATGCTAATGACTGGAACCTGCATGTCACACCTCACAGGAGGTTGTCTATCTCTGATTGGCCCAAAGTGTGCCTGCTTCATCCATCGGAGATAGTATGTCTGTCACTTCCTCTGTTTCTCATCCACACTTTCTCCGTGTGTTTTTCTCGGTCATATATTCTCCCTCTCAGTTTATACTCACCTATGATTTTTCTCTCTCTGGCTTCTGCACCCTCTGTTTCAGCCTCTCACTTACAGCCCCTCTATATATATACAGAGA
>OMKZ01042316.1:0-12625 GCA_900302535.1 Neoniphon sammara
CTGTTTGTCGTTTTTAGCTCTGTTTACCTGCTGAGATGCTGTCTGTGAGAATGTGTGTGTATGTGTGTGTGTATGTGTTTGTGTGTGTGTGTGTGTGTGAGAGAGAGAGAGAGAGAGAGAGCGAGAGAGAGAATGTCTCTATTGGTTTGCCTGTGAATGCGTACACAAGATATGAGTGGCTGTGTGTGTTTTGATTTGTGTTGTGTGTGTGTGTGTGTGTGTGTTTGGCCGCATCACATAAAAGCAAGACAACATGACAATGGTTGCTGCATTACATCCGATTTGATTCGCTTGAACTGTACTCTGTGTTGGGTGTGTGCCTGCGTGTGTGTGTGTGTGTGTGTGTGTGTGAGAGACAGAGAGAGAGAGAGAGAACACAGCTGCCTCTGCCGCCCCTCTGTGTAATGAGACCTTTTGTCAGTTTCCCAGGGTGGGTCTGTGTCACCAAGAGTGCTATTTAAACCCTGCAGGAAAGATAGGGAGGCATGTACAACACAGTGAAGAGGAGGGAGAGATACTGTAAACGGATGGAGACGCTCTGGGAAGGAATGAATTGAAGAACTCTCACACTTAACTCTAAAACGTCTTGATCCATCGGAAAGGTGAAGACTCTCTGACATGTGTGGTGTTGAAGAAGAAAGTCTGCAGCCACGTCTGATTAAATGGGTTTTAATGCACAGTGGAGGTCAAAGAAACAAATGTGACTGAGCACGTTACCTTTGTCAGTGTTTCCATCCACATCAGCAGAGTGACCTAACATTTATAAACAGATCCTAAAGTGCATTTTATACTTCAATGAAAATAGCGTCTCTGAATGTAAACTGACACGATTTGATGCTTGTCCCAACTCTATCCGTGCGCTCCAGCGTTTTCCTTCTCCACTATTTGATGTTTATTTGGGAGTGGAAAGGTTCTCCGCGTAGGTGTCGTATACCTCAAGTACTTTACATTAAATTTACGCTACATTCGACTTTAAAAATGCACTTTATCTATAAATATAAGATTATAAAATACTACGAGCGACATCAATGGAAACATTATGCAAAGGAAACATTTTAAAACCAATTCTTCATTCAGTCCTGAAGGAAATTTAGTCCGTTGGGAATGAATTCTGTAGGCTGCTCCCTGTAAGAGGAAGCAGTCTCTACCCTTAGCACAGGGGGTGCAAAGACAGAAAAACATTCATAGGAAAAAAAGAAAACATCTAAAAACACTACGAAAATTCACCAATTCCCTGTGAGAAACGGGGATGTGCCTGAGGGATGCAGAGATGCAGAGATGGAGAAATATTTTTTACATGTCGCAGGAGAGAGAGGCAAAAGGTGACGGGAAGAAAGTGGGGAGAAGGTTCTACTGTATGTAAGCCTCGTAGGATTCATAAAGGAGTATGCAGAGGTGAAAAGACGGCTGCGAGGGGATGGGGAAGCAAGGATGGTTTATAAACCCTTCTGGAGGGGGTTACAGAGAGAAGAAGACACGCAGGGAAGGAGACAGAGAGGGATGGAAGCGTTGGGAGAGGCTGCTGGTTAAAACCTCTAGGAGAGGAATAGAGGGAGGTGCAGAGGAGGATGAAGAGAAAGAGCCTGACAGAGATGGAGAGGGAGGGAGAGAAATGGATAAATTTGAAGAGGTAGAGTGATGTAGAGAGGAAAGGGAAGAGGGACAAAGTGATTTGGGCCCAGAATGGCAAAACGATGCTGTTATTGTGTTTGTTGGCAGTGAAACCGAAAGGTTAAAAGATTCAGTATCGAGTTCTAAGCTGAGGCGTAACTCTGGGGTAGTCAGCTCTGAAAAGGGAAGTGGTGGATCCTGCTGGAAAGATCAATGAATTTGGGGAATCCAAGGGTGCTTTTGCTGCTGTAGTTTGCCTGCTGTGGTACAATTCAAGGCGTGAAGTTGCTAGTTTGCTACTAGATTGTTAGTGTATTAGAGAGAAATTTTGTGAGGGAAACTCCACTCACGGCAGCGTGTTGCAACAGCAGAGCAATACTGAAACAATGGAGCAACAGCAACGTAACAAGGTAGACCTCGGTTTTTTTATGTTTCCACAAGCTGTTGTGAAATGTTGTCGTCAGCCTCGTTGTTACTCCACGTGTTCCCCGACTCATTTTAGCAGCACTGGTGGTTCTGTCTGGCTAGACAGCGGCTTCAAGTGTCGACATCCACTTTCAACCTGTTAATGAACCGTATTTTGGTGTGCTTTCTGCAGTTAGGTGGGATTATATTTTCACTTGTAACAAACCGTTCTGCGGTTCACTTGGAAATGGACCGAGTCCTGACGTTTGAAGCGGACCGTTTTCGCATCAGAGTTCGAATACATGATCCCATGTAGCCAAACAAACCAGACAAACAGGGTAAATGAAGCATGGTTAAAACAAACCAAACAGGGAAGATATGAAAACACCCTAAGACAAGGCCAACAAGATTTCAGCTGAAGGGTATAAATGTGCAGTATTTAAAATTACTAACTGATTACTAACTTTGAAAATCTAAAAACGCTGCTTTGTACACAAAGAGGGTCGAGGAAAAGTCATGGAGGAACATTTTGAAAGGTGAGATATTTCAATTCTAAAATTCAGGGCAGGACTCACTTGATGGAGCTTGGCCTTTCTAGTGTAAATAACATTGACTTGCTGTGCTTAAAACTGCATGAGCAAAACATAGAAAATGCACACCCAGAGAGGTGCAGAGTATTCACAGAGATAAACCACAGAGAAAGAGCGAGTCGCACACTCCTCCTTATATTAACTGTGACATTTATTTGACATGATCGAAACTGGAATACCAGCCAGCAGTTTGAGCAACAAGGTTTTGGGCTAAAATGACACTTTGACTCTACAATATTCAGAACAGTGCACTTCTGATCTCCTCGATGTAGACTTAATTTTTATCTTGAACAGATTCGACCTGCCACCTGCCTGCGTTTAATGTGTGCGCGCTAAAGATGCCTGGTTTTCTATCTACCTCATTACCTGCCTGCCAGGCTATTAATAGAAGCAGCAGAGTCCAAAGTGCATCCTCCTGACTGCACATGACACCCATCTGAGAACCTGTGCATACCCACATACACCATCACATACCCAAACACACATTGACTCACACACACACACGTAAGTATTCCTCCTGAGATCAATGCAATATTGATGCATAATACCAAGGGTTTACATAAGCTAAGTCTGCTGTTTTATAGATAGAAATATGGATAATGTATGTCCATATTTCAGTAAGTGGTGTCTAATGTTGACAGCAGATGGAGCAAAGAGAGTGGGTTCAGCTGGTTGAGTCGTATAAGATCGACTCTCAAGGTTAATGTTTTGAGTCCAGTGTATGACCTTTGTAGGGTTTTGGGGTTGTTTAGGGTCAGGGGTTTTTTCCTGCCACCCTAAACTGTATGATATCAATTATCAGATAAAGCAGAAATGACATTAAAATGAACAGGAGAGACATTCAGGCCACATTGCTGCAACACCTATCCTCCTCCACCACTGTCCCCAGCCTCCCACTCACAGATAGAGCCAAAGCATAGGTGCCAGCCAGTATAAAGACCATAAATATGCCAACTGCTGTGTCCCTGTCACACACACACGTACACACACACATACAGATACAGTATACATCTCTGATTCATCAGTCTATTTCAGGACTAACACAAATCCTGAAAAAGCAGGCAGGCGTGAATATTTCAGCTGCTTATTTTTAGCCCGTAGTGGTTTTCAGTGTTGTTTAAGAAGCGGCTTTCTTCAACGTAGCGTCGGCTGTTCGATGGTGGCCCAGGAGGGACATGTATCCAGTATGGCCCCGTCCCTGAGCCAGGGTGAGCTGATGGCTTTTGACGGCTTTGGGGAAAGTGTTGGGATTGCACCTCACCACTGTAAGACTCAACAGCTAACTGTAGGACGAGAGTATGAGTCATTCTGGTTTGTTTTTAGGGAATTTGCCCCGTGTTTTTGTAACAGATTCTCAGCCCATAGAGAGATAGCCGTAATCTAGTGGTGTCGGCTGTGCTGCAGATTAAATACATTGTACTGACATTTAAGAGGCGCTTGTATCAGCTCAGTCAGTGGAGATTAGAGGTTTGTCTGCTCAGTGAGCCACTTCAAAACTACATTTCTGCTTTTCATATGCTTTACATTTATTTTTTAACATACAGGGATTAACCAAAAATTCTGCTGCCCAAACCTCATAGAAATAGAAACCTCATTGCTTTTGTACATATTAACTAGATTCAGCTGTCAAATGGTTTTTTCCTTCCCGAACCAGGGGGACTTCACCAGTCACTTTCTCCTCTTTTGGGGCTCTCCAGATTACCTCGTCTGGAATCGGACATCTCATCTCATGTCAGACACACAGATTATAAGTTTATACTCTCACCTGGTCCGTGCCTGACATTAACCTTCACCTTGTATCTGGATAGTGTGCAGACTTTATTTAGCTGCATGATATTTACACCTGCAATTAAAATGCATGTCCAGTATACACATCAAAATTTCATCTCTCTTTTATTCGCCAGTTTACCGCTTATGTCACTTCCTCTCATATTATTAATGCCCTGGAAATTGGAAATAAAAATCTTGCGTCGTTGCTTGTTCAGGAGTTTTTGACAAGTAGTGTACTGGCTGAGCTGCCTACTAACTGTCACATATTTGTGTACTTTATTGTTATTTCTGTGTAGTTGTAAATATGAGACACGTTGCATTTATACTTTTTTGTGAAAGTGGCCAAATGCGTCTCTGGTAATTAAACTTACAATGTGTCTGCATACACTTGGGTCTAATACGTTTTAGCTATAGCCAGATACAGTGCCATTACGCAGGGTGCATGTTAATGGAAGGTAGAAAGAGGACTTTTTTAAGGGTTGGGAGGGAATTGCTGGTAGTTCAATATGATTTGTCTTTATTTATTTATTTATTTTTCTATTTATTGACTCACAAAATCCAAACAGAAATTCAAAATACACAATTCTGACAATTAATCCGCAAACAAGTGAGTGAAGTGAGCTGCCAGATGATAGAGCAGAGCTGCACAGGTGAGCTCTGCTGAAATGCTGGAGCCTCTGTCCGTGGTGCTGAACAGTCTCAATGCCCTTATCCATATAGAGGTGGAGTGTGTCTGTGTCTTCCAGCTCCACAATTACTCATACACGTCCTCACATATGGTTCCATATAAAGTATCAATTATCCAGAATGGTTCATCCAAGTATGTTTTTTCCCAAGGATTAGATACTTGTCAGGCTTTTAGGCTTTTGCTCTGCAGAATAAGTTGACCTGATTTCCAACTCTGTAGAGCCATTTTGTACTTTATGTTCTTTGCTTAGACAACAGGGAAGCAACAAAAGTATGTCTATACACTGTGTTTCCAGTGTCCTGCAAAAATAAACTTAAAACTTAATGTCTTGGCTCCAAAATGTCAGTTTTTGTAGAAAATGAGTACTAGGTAATTCCCAACATTGCCACCAATGCATTTTGGGCATTGTACAACATATTTTTTCCTCTTCAGTGGCTTGACTTGGTACCAGGGGAAGTAGCTGTGCCCCAAGGGTCATTATATGTTTTCTACCTGTGGGAAATTATGTGATTTATTAAAAACACTGGAAAATATGGAGATACAAGATTTCCTTGAGACAAAACAATAGATTAATAACAACCTCTTAAATATATAAATAACTTAAAAAAACAGCATATGTAAGAAAGCAATACCTGCACACCTACATAGTCTTCACTGAGTGCAAAAGAAGAAAATGAACCAAGTGAAAAAAACTCCTCATGCAAAAATCTCACTGCAACCCACTGAGAATATGATGCTAAGCTCCCCCTGCCTCTGCAGAGAAAATGCTTTTTCTGGACTCTAGAAATGTTCGAAAGACTAAAAAGGCCAAAATGCACAGTGTGAAACAATGCAGCTGTTGCTTCGAGTTCATCAGAGGTCTGCAAAGGAGCAGCCGTGAGATGGCATAACTGATGCTTCACCCTTTCTTCCTGCGTCATTCTTTCAGCACAGCAGCAATCACATCCTTAAGTGCTTTTAACCTGCGTCACAACACAGCCAGACACTTGGACGGTGCTGCAGCTGTACAGGCGATTACATCCAATTGAAGCGTACACTGTGTGCGGAGAGTTTGCGTGTGTGTGTCTGTGCATAAGTGATGAAGTGAGTGAGTGTGTGCAGCCTCCGTTTCTGCGCGATAAATAGATCTAAGAAAGTCCTCGCACAACAAATAGAAAGGCAGCCCGTCCCCAGACAGGCAGGCAGACTTCAGACAGACTGACAGAACTGAAGAAAGCAGAGAGACAGGCAGCTCCCCGACCAGACGACAGACAGACAGATCTGAGGCAGAGAAGAGTCCAGAAAAACACGAGACAGGCAGACACTGAAAGAGATCGACAGGCGAGCAGAGAGATAAACAAACAGAGAGGCAAGAAGACAAACACGGTGATGGACAGAGAGGCAGACAGACATAAAAACACATTCAGACAGGAAAACCTGAGAGATCAACGTGTGAGAAGATAGACAAACAGAGAGGTAAATACAGAGAGTGGCAGCTAAAAAAATAAAAACCAACAGTACATGGCAAACATATAGACTGTTAAACAGATGTATGGATTGATAGATGGAATCCAAACAGGCTGTCACCCTGTTAGAAAGACAGACAGAGGAACAGACAGACAGGCAAAGAGACAGATAGACAGCTACCCTCAAATTCCTTTTACGCATCACATTGTATCGCTCAAGTGATTCCATAAACCGCTTTGAACAAGGGGCACAGGGGAAAAAATGTACCATAATCATTGTACATAAATGTAGAGTTGGTACTTTTTCTGTTTTTACAAATGTTAAAAAACAAAACCAGAAAATAAATAGATAAATAGATTAAAAAAACTGAGCTGAAACTACATTACAGCCACTACATTGAAAACCTTAGCCTCTTTAGATTAGCATTTGGTCATTCAGACAATTTTTACATGACTCAATACGCCAGAAAATAACTAAACTCTTCTTTATTTCTTCATTTCAATGTACAATGTGAGGATGAATGCACATCAGCAATTTGAGGTACACAATGCAGTTTTCCTTGTAAACACGCTCTTTGTTAATTTTGCTTACGTTGAGATTTTCTCACCAAATTGAACACTGCCTGTTTTCCTTGATGCCTAATAAACATCTGGAATGCATTTTCTACCTCAAAAGACACTTCCAAACCCTTATTTTGGAATATTTTGAAAGATAAATTGTTTACGTTGCTGTGTCGCCCCCTTGCTCATGGCATACTGGAAGTTATGTAAACCAAATGGGGACCCGTCTTCTTTTTTTAGTGTCCACTATAGCACCCCTAGTGGTCACAAACTACATTGGGTACCTTTAAGAGTTGAACATCTGTGATTTTCGAGCTCGGAGGCTTCCATCAGACGCAACGCTCGACCAACACAACTCCAGCAGTGGAGCAGCTCTCACTAATTTCAGAGGAGGCGGTCCCTCCATACTGTAACTGGTCGTGGTGCCTGATGCCCGCTGGCTGCAGGGGAGCGTCGGGGTTCATCAGGTACGCAGACAGACAGATTATTAGGCAGGTGGAGCAACAGGTAGTTCTGCGCACAGCTTGCCCTTTATGCCTCAGCAGCTAGAGGCAGAGTCCAGTTAGCGCCTCCTGATACTGAGATTTGATACCATTTTGTTGTTGTTGTTGAACCGTGGTCACACACATCTGTGTGTGATCACGGAGGGAGCCGGGGAAACACACAGCTTCACACAGTTGTTTGGTATAAATAGACAACGACATATGAGTGTTAATAGCATTCATGTGATAATTAGTCCATTAGCAACATATTCATTTGGCACTTAACTCATTTACCCGACTTTGTCATCTTAAAACAGGTATGCTGACTGTGAATTGGCCACTAAATAGTTTATGGGGCCTCAAGAATGTACTGTAAGCTGGATTAAATGTCAGTAAAGGTCAGATTGTTATTTTCTAGTTTTCTTGTGTCAGACAGAGATGTTAAGTGCCTTTGGGGAGGCAGGAGGGTTTGGCGAATGGGGGGAGGGGTGGGCGGCCAGCTGGTTGCCATAGAGACTAAGGATCAGTTTATGTTGCCATGGGCACAGCGACAGATGCTTGAGTTAAAAAACAAAACAAAACCAAAAAAAAAAAAAAAAATGTTTTGATGACACATGCTGTATGTTATGTGTTAGCATTTCTTTCTGAAAAACACTGTCTCTCTCTCTCTGTCTCTCTCTGTCTTGTATATAAGACACCAGTGTACATCCATAAATTTTATAAAACAAGTAGCAAAGACTAAACCCATTTAATGGCCAAAAGGCAATTCTATAGTTCGGGTTTAGTTAAAGCCCTTAATCACTGTAAGAGTGTCAAAAGGCTTTACAGGCCCACAGTTTGTAGAAAGCAAAAACAACTGACCTAAGTCCTCATAGTGGACAAGAAAAGACCATTTCTTTTTTGAAACTGTTGGAGAAAAAAAATCTGTATTAAGGTTAAAGGAAAATCCACCCTAAAACACTTTGACAGTGTTGAAAAAACATGTATTGTTTATGTGCCCTGCATTCCTGCCCTCATATGATCATTTGATGGTGTCTTTTTCTTATTTTCCTGGATAACTGGCCAAAAATACACCGTGTGACCTCATGTCAAAATATTTCCAGCACAGCTACAGTGGCGTTCAATAGCAGAAAATTTGTCTGCTTTCTGCAGCATCAGTGATAAATGTCAGGTTTTGGTGTCAGTGCCTCAGAATCAGAGCAATGGTATCTGTCTAGACTCACCATTTTGCACTGATTGTTCAATCATACAGGAAAAATTCAACGGTAGAAAAGGCACTGACAGTAGTAAAGCTGACAGTAGCCTTAGTAGACCAGAATATAATACAGCAAGAAGGCTACTCTTACATTCTGTCCACAGAAAAATCTCTTGTTTGGCTTCACTATTGCTAGTGTTAATGCACTCTCAATTTAACATCTGAAACCCACTGAACCACTGAATGCAACAAGTTCTTGTTCACCTGAGCGTTGTCAAAAAACTGTCAAAAAACTAAAAAATAAAAAAATAAATAAAATTACAAGACTTTTTCATAACACATCTAACAGTACAAGAGTATCTGAGTGTTTTCCTCTACCTTTTTAAACTAAAATGACAGCTGTTGGTATTTGTGTATAAAAGCAGTCACCTTGAGGCAGTGGGTTATGATGCAGTGTTGTCACTTTGCGTTGCCATGACAATATTGCAGCAAAGCCCATAGCCTCTCAGTCATTACTGCTGAAGTCCATCACTTGTTTTACGATGGAAGTCTGAGAAACAAACAGGAGCGCAACCGGTTTGCTTCCCTGGGGCCGAGGCTCATGAAACTAGGTGGTAACTTAATGCGATGTATAAACAACGGAGTAGGAAGCGACAGGCTGCCGTAAAGAATATGATGACGTCTAGGTATTTGTGGCAGAAGGTTTTGGTAAGTGAATACACTGTAGAAACAGCCGAGCAGAGAGATGCTTTAGAAAACAGAGACGCTTCCCCTTAATTATGCAAAACAAGTAAACAAGACAGCCTCGGGTGCATTCCTGTAACAGACTGTGGAATTTGGAGATATCCTCACCCAGCAGACAGCAGGGGATAGAGATGTCGACAAAGGAGAGAGAGAGAGAGAGACAGAGATGAACAGAGAACAGTTTTCCAGCTGTGTTTTCAGTTCAGTTCAGCTTTACTCATCTGATATTGAACCGTGGATGGGATACAGCGTGAAACATGCAAATAAAAGAACAAACATGTATGTCTAAGTATGTTCAAATTCATCAACAGCCTTTGAGAATTCACTGGAGAGATAGAGCGCCGCGTCATAAAGCAAGGGAGAGGGTGAAATAGAGGTGAACTAGTGAAATAGATGAGGCCACGCAAAGAGAGCGGGCCGTCACAGGTGAATAATAATCTCCCAGCAGCCTGCAGGAGAGAGACGGCGGTGTGAGGTGATAGTAAACCGCCTGCTGCTGCAACGCTCTTTCCAGCCTGGGATTGCCTGCCAACCGTCGGGCTGTGACACCGGTTGACTAATCCAGACTGGAAATGGAATTGACACGCCACCTGAGGCTTAATGCAGAGTTGACTTAGTTTCATTACCTGCGAGCTGACTTCGTCCAGTAACACCAGACAGCTGTAACTGCAGGCTGTTTTTCTGCTTATCCTAATAGATGGTCGGACCTACTTTCATTTGATGTCGGCGTGTCGCGGCACACTGACATCAGATGCAAGTATGTAACCAAACATCATAATCTTTTAATGTTACACTTATTTATTTATTATTTAGTTATTTGATGTGCAGTTTCAAAACATGAAAACTGTCTCCCAAATAGTTTTTTTTTTCCAATTCCACATCACAGTCCCTGTGTTTGTAATGTACTGCGTCACAGACATTTGGCATTGCAAAGCAATTTGGCCTAATTCAGATAATCTCAGACTGCGTGTATGCTCAAACTCGTTTTTTCCTTTTTAAAGTTTTCTGCACACACTTTGAAAGCATACATGAATATCTAATTTGTGATTTATGAAAATGTACTGTATGTCAATTTCACAATCTTACACTGCTTTTCTTAAAAGCTCTCTGCTGTATATGAATTTGTATATGAATTTATTCAAAGTATGAATGCCACAGATATCATTGTCATTAGTGTTTATTACATACTTGGTATTGGCTATATGAATGAAAAAAACAACATGGTAATAAATCAGGCTGATAAGTTTTACTTGACACAGACATGGCACCTAATAATAATCATCACAGATTTATGCCATATTTTCCATTTTCGCTGTCTTTCTTCATTCTGGGGTCTAATCCCATATCACCCGACACAGATCCTCATCCAATTAAGTCTGAGGTTTAGGAGCCCGGCTCAGTGCTCTGAGCTCCCGTCCATCATGGCCGACAGATGACATGTGCCCTCCGGGATAATGGGAGTATTGATGTGTGTGCTTGTTCATGTGTGTGTGAGTGGAAGAGACAATGTGTGTGTGTGTATATGTACACATGTAAGTCGTGTGTATGTTGGTGTCTGTATACGAAGCTGTGTGTTTCTGAGAGAAGCGGCGGCGGTGGGGTTGATATGGGTAAATTGGCCAAAGACGCCACATTCATTCATTATGGATGATGAACTTCGACCAAGGAGCCGGTCACAGCTGCTCCATAGCAAATAGTAGAGCCGCGGGTTATTATGTCTTTATTGCATTAAAAATTAATGAGACACACTCTTTTCATCTCTCTTATGGGGTGTTTAGGCAGATCTATTGTTCTCCCCACCAAGCAAAGCAAGAAAAATAGGTTGCAAAGTGATGTTGTAAAGTGAACATTTGATAGAAGGTGGTGGATGGATGGAGGGAGAGACAGACTGGTGTGATTTTGTAATCTGCTCAATTGTGCGATGCATCATTTCAGCAGATCATCTCATAACTTCATGTCTGGAGTCACCGATATTGTTCATTGGAATCCACGCAACTTTCAACTTGTCGGTTTTCTACAGGCCTTGACTCACAGGCAGTGGTTTTTGTCAGTGAGGACGGACATTATCACAAGTCAGTTTTCACATGCAGTTCAGGTGATGAGATGACAAGTGGGCAGCACTAAGCGCAGGTGTGAACGGAGCTCAGTGCGTCTTGGAGACACATTGCGATCCGATCACTCAGACCACCTTCGGAGGCGGTCAGGGACGCACTGGGCCACACCGCATTTATAGTGTGAACGCTAATGTGTCCCGATGCGTCTTTGACACCATTGGAAGACCACCTAGTCACTTTGTGGAAGGAAGGAGCGTTTGATAAAGCAGACTGTTGGTGTGAAATTGAAATTTGAAGGCTTTTGCAATGAGCTGACGGTCAAGGATGGGTGATGGGAAGATTGTGAAAAGTTGGTATATAGAAGTGAAGAAGAAGAGACAAGAGGGAGCTGGACTAAATTACAAAGCAATCTGATGTTAAAACCAAGTCTGAGCAGGCCCAGAAGTTTTTGTTTGCCTCAGTGGTAATACAAATAGTAGAAGAAAGTGAGGACCGATAAACAAAATGAGCTCGTTTCATGTTATTAAATCACTCTGTTTGTTGTGGGCCTGTCTGATACTATCTTGGCCAAACATACATAAATGGAAGTGTGGAAGACACTGCAGTTACAACTAACAGCTTTTGATCTGCATTGATTTTGTTCCACACAGCAATCACAGTCCCTGTTGAGGGGAACAATGCCTGTTTGTATGGGCATGTGTCTGTGTCTGTGAGTTTAAGTGTGTGTGTGTGTGGATTAGTCCAGATCTCCTCTTAATGAAATGCATCACTCCACTTATCCGTGCACATTAGCTCAGAAGGAAACTGCTGTCTGGCCTGATGACTGTGATTAATAGAAAGATAGCATTGACTAGGGAGAGCTCTTTGGCCCGTGGCAAGAGGGGCGGAGTAGATTAGCATAGCGGAACACCCTCAATGGGGCGGGGGGGTTAGCTTGTTTGTGACCTCCCCCACTGCCACACAGACACACACACACACACACTCAGCTCCCACTTCCCTCAGCCTCCCTGCCTCCAGCATCTCTCCTCCTCCTCCTCGCTCTTCAGCTCCCCTTTTCTTCAGACGAAACCCACCCAGCAT
>OMKZ01042319.1:0-22770 GCA_900302535.1 Neoniphon sammara
GACTTAATTTAACTGCGCTTCTTTGAACTGCAAATGCTACATGTGCATTGACATTCATGACCTGTGGGCGGACTCACTGGTCAGCGTCGCAAGTGGGCAAGGAGCTCAGACTAGAAAGAGATATCAGGAATATCTCTACGCAGCCAAATTGAAAAAATATACATCAGCAACTTTGGATAGCGGGCATGCACCGTTTTCAGCAGAATTTCCCCTCTGTCGCCAATGCTGGATACTGCTCGGATGGATTGGAAGCCATGCTGCCCCCATTACTAACCAACATGCTCTGCACCCAGAGATAATTCGGCGGAAACTGTGAGGTCATTTCCCAGCCGAGTCCCATCAATGCCTCTAAAAACAGTATCCAGTTCCTTCCTGCTTGGCACTCGGCATCAAAGAGTTGGACTCGACTAGTAAGGCCCTTTGGTGTACCAGCATCCTTTCTCGGGAGTGCAGATTGCATTTCTATTTTAACTTTTATACATCTAGCTGACGCACTAGTAAATTAAGCACTACTTATGCAGGGCTGGTGGGGACGTCAGACCTCATTGAATTAAGAATTCCCCCTCCAACCTCTCTGTTTTCAACATTGGTAAGTCACCAGACTGTGATTGCAAGTAGCGTAAACAAAGAGGTAAAAGGGCAAAAAATGCTAAGAACAAGGATAAAAGTGTGGCTTTTTAAGACATGCTGGAAAACTAAGAAAAAGTCAGTAATGGAAGAGAAGGAGGCTGTGTGGAGGCGGTGAGGTGTATCCAGAAGATATGTGTTTTAAAACGAAAGATGTGGAGTGACTTTTATCAGTCTTGACGGAGGTAGGAGAATCGCTCTATCAGTTGGGAGCCACAAGGGATAACAAGCGTTTCATAGATGTACATCAAGTCGCCTCACGCTACAGGAACAGGAATTAGGCTTCTGCCTTATGGGCTATTTGTGGCTCCCGCATGCTTTACTTACTTTGACAGTGATGAGGACAGAACATGACTTGAGCTGTGTTCATATTATCTAAAAATAATGTCCTGGCCTGTCAACTGGCTAGTGTGCATGCTATTAGGTGTGGTTCGAATCCCATCTCATTTTGCGTTGTCACCCATCTATCTTGCCTGTCACTTCGCCGCATTCTTTCACAAAACTATGATGCCAGGATGCTATTGACTACTCTGCCTATGATCAATTTCTTACTGGAAACCCAACTTTGATCAGTGACTATTACTGGATAGAGAAGTTCTAGGAAATAAGACAGGAAGTGTTTTGGACAATTTCAGCAGATCCTTGATATTATAGTAAGCATTTTAATGCCACATGTCATAAGTTAGTAAAATTTTCTCGAGTCATATCTAGTATCATTGCTTATTCACTGCTACCCGTTAATCGAATGTTCCTGTAAGATCAGTCAGTATCATTGTGCTAGTTGGTGGCACATCAGTGGACAACAAAGAGGAAAGAGTGACAAAAGTGAAGTGAAAGCACCAAAGCCCATGTGAAATACATGAGCTGAGGTTATGATCCAGCAAACTGGGTCACCCACATTCGCAGGATGGTCATTGGACCAGTTAGGTATCTGTGATTCTGACTGACGTGTCCCGATGCCAGTGACCATTAGAAGAGTTTAAACCGATGTGAAGCCCGCATGAGTCAGAGTATCATACTGTACCATCTACATCTATGGGGAGAAAATGTTTACACTGCTGAGGCAGGGCGGTCAAGTCGTTAGAGAGACTGTCCATCAAGTCGGGCCCCCATGCCAGCTCCCCTGCAGAAGTGTCCTTGAACAACATACTGAATCCCTACCAGCTCCTGCACTGTTGTTCTGACCTCTGACCTCCCTGTGGAGGGGCGAAATTTCCCTACAGGGATCAATAAAGCATACTATAATTTATCTTTGGCCAATTGCATGTCACTGTGATTGATGCACCGTCTTCTTTAGCATTTGTGCCTATGACATTCTTGGGTTGACTCTATAGGGCGTTAATATCTCCTTTGCATAGTGTGAGAGGAGTATTACATGCATCAATCACATCAAATTGTTTTAATTTGAAGAGACAAACAGCCTATAGAAAAATACGTTGTGACATTTTGATGAGGATGAAGTGCCTGTGTGGCAGATGGAGTGTGTGCATATACGTGCATGTTTTCCGTATGAACATGTACGCGTGACTTATGTCTGCGCGGATGTGTGTGTGTAGTGCTTGCTAGAGGAATCTGTACCACTGTGACATGACAGTGTACTCCTCTGTGATGCATTCAGTGCTGCATTAGACGGGGGTGGAGGATGTCCCATGATCTTATGTAGCACTCCACTGCACTGGAACAATACGATAGATAGACGCCCCAAATAACGTGTGAACACCCTATTTGTGGGGCTGTAAATGGGCAAAGTCTATTGTGTATATTACAATGCCCACAGCAGGGCTGAGTGAGTCACAAGTTCCATCACTGGAGGATTTTTCTTTTTACTATATAGCATCTCTACCACACACTTCCTCTCTGCTCTCTCTCTCTCTCCCTCTCCCCTTCATTCTTTCCAAGTTATTTCTCACTCATCTCAGTCGATGTTAGACGATGATTTGGCTTTGCTCACATGCATGAGAGAAGCTCTTGGGCTTCGGTAGATCTCTAATTGAATTGTCTGAGCAGCAAGAGATGCACATTTGAATCCGGAAGCAGGGGAACGGGAGTGCAGCAAAAGACTGGCACTGCACGAGTCTTTCATCTCTTTGCCCCATCATGCTGAGTTCCATGGAATATGGATCGCTTGAAAAATGGATAAGTTACAGACGCCTGTTTGAAAGAGTGCATGAGGCTAATGTCTTTTCATATCTTTCCCAACATGTTATCATGCAATACCCAATAACACTGGAGAACAGTCGTGGTTTCATTTTGTATTGTCTTATAGAACATTAGAGTCACAAGACTGAGTGCACAAGGATCTCTTGGCCCCTGAACAAGCGAATGAAAATGAAATGATGAACAAAATGATAAATAGCCTCAAAAATACTTGGACGTCCATTTGTGGAGCCTTTTTCTGAGCCATATCACTGTCTGAATGACACCTTTAATACCTTTTGACAAATTAGAGTCTTGTGTTTCATTTTAATGCTGCTATATCTCCTTTCATTGATAAACAGAGGGGTAACTGAAGTTTAAAGGAAATCTTTTGTCCCTATTTTCTGCCTCTTTTGTCTAAAACAACAATTTTTCAGTCTGCTCCGAAATCTACAAATGTTTGAATCAAGATATGGGACATTCCCAAGCCTGGAATTTTTAATGCAAAGTATAGTGTTGCATTTTACCTCAACCTTTCAGTCCTAAAATACAATATATTGTCTTTTCCTCTTATTTCTCATGTATGCACACCTAATATTAAAGCAGAATAAAAACAGTGTTAAACATATACTCCTATATTTCTGAAAATTATGTGTGTAACAATATAACAGGTAACATCTTTTTTAAATTCATTTATGTTGGAGTCAGAGTCAGAGTGACGAACTATCAGATTCATGCTGGCTGGTCCATGGGAGTATTCACTGAGGCCTGTTTTATTCAAGACTGTAAAGTGTACACCACTAAGAAGTGCACATTACAATTCTGAATATGTAGTGGATAGGACTACTGAACTCCCCTTTCATGTCCCCATGTGGATTTTCATTTCTTTCAGCTTTCTAGATTCTATAAAAAATATATGACGATGAGATGAAAGGTTTTATTCCAAAATGCTACAAATTCATTGTGGACAAAAGCTGCCTGAAAATTAATTGCTCACTATTGCAGAAATACATGTAATGCCACTATTTCACGAGAACAATTGTTCAATCTACCAACAGCGCACATTTTGTAATGAGTTGTCAGTCATTTTGCAAGATTTTTCAAACAGTTGGTCTCCTTTTATTAATGAAACTCTTCACATGCTGATTAGGATTCGGCAACAGGAATGAGTGTGCCCTCATTTCATCTATCGCTTCTTAACTCTTGCAGAATTTCATTAGTTTAGGATTGATATCTAGTCCTCCTTGATAGTTTGGAGATGTCTTTAATTACTTTCCACCAGTTCCATAAGGATGAGAGAAAACCTTAAGTCTTTGATCCAGTGTAATTTCTGTCAAATTGATGTGACAAAGAGTTGTGAGAGAGGCCTGTCATAATCAAAACATTTCAGTGTTTCCTTTGCAACTGATTGTTCAAGATGAGTCCACCTTGTTGTGATGCTTGCATGCTCTTCATAAGGACTTAGTTGGGCATCTTTTCAGAGGCCGGTATTGTCTGCATGCTGAGAATGTTTTAGAAGAAAAACTTCAAGCTGACTGGAACAACATGATCAGATCTAAAGGGAAAATCAATGATGGACCGCAATTTTCTGAATGCAGATGGTTTTGCACTGATTAATGAATATGGGCTCGGCTTGTGGTCAGTGCACTTTTGGTTCAGTCAAGTGGAAAAGTAAATTGAACCAAGAAAATTAAATGCTTAAAGGTTAAATTAATAGGTTCAATAACAAGAGCATTAATTTGCAGTTCTTTGTAAAGGATGCCCATTTTTAAGATATTGTCTCAAAGGTTCTCTGGAATTGACTGAACAGACTTCACTCTGCCATGACTCACACTGAGTAGAAGAAAAAAAAAAAACTCAAATGAGAGATGAAAGCTATCTTCCTGAATAGACCTCGACCTTATTGTGACTCACTGTAGGAGGAACTCTTACTCTTATTGCTCAGCTTCAGAGATCGAGTTGCTCATTGGCATGTTGCAGTATATGAATGGAAAATGTAAATTCTGATGACTGATCCTCATTAGCTGTTGAACATACATCAGTTGCCATTCCTGAAGTCCACACACAGAACGGCATATTTTTGTTGCAGAGATGTACAAAGGTAACATGGGCACAAAACACAAGGAAATAAAAGAACATGAAGCTCTGTGATGTGGGTGTATTTACAGATCATTATTTTTACACGACCTTAGTAAAGTAGATTGATGGTCATGTACCCACTGTTTGCCTTTTCCTGTTATACATTTTTCATGTATACAATTACTATATAAAGACAGGTTAACACTACAAGAACTCTTTCATCCAAGTTGAATGTCGTTTCCCTCATGCATATGATGCACATATAAATGTCATTTTACGCTGTTACACTTTTAGAAAGACTACAACAGGAGTTCATGTATAGTAACACATGAAACTTGTATGGACTCCAGATCATCTGGGATTGAGTGTCATTTCATAGTCTCAGACATTTAAATATTATTTATTGACCTGAACTACATATTTATTTTGTATTTGTATGACTTAAAAAACAACTGAAGCTTAATTTAACTCTCTTTTTCCCCCACCCTTTCTATCCACACTTCTACCCTTTGTTTACAGATATCTCAGACCGAAATGCTGGCCTGTATCATTTTCATCGGCTTGTTTCTCACTGCGGCCAGATCCCAAGATATCCATCCCTCAGAGGCATCATCCTCTATTAGTGAGTCCTGTGACTCCTTGTGCTCCTGCGAGGTGAAAGATGGCATCCTTCATCTTAACTGCGAGCAGAGAAACATCAGCAAAATCTCCCAAATCAAAGTCCCGTCAGGTGTGCCCTTCCACCTGAACCTTTACAAAAATGACTTGGTCGAGCTCCGTGCTGAGGAAATGGAAGGGCTTAGGAATGCCCTGTCGCTGCACATCGGGGCTAATAGCATACAAGAGTTGGAACCAGGGGTCTTTAGCACTCTTGGTTCACTGAAAAAACTCCACATAAATAGCAATTTCCTCGTCACTCTGAAAGAGGACACTTTTCACGGCCTGGTGAATTTAGAGTTTCTCCAAGCCGACACAAATTTCATTCGGGTCATTGAGCCGGGGGCCTTCAACAAGCTGATCCGCCTCAAGGTCCTTATCCTCAATGATAATTCCATCGAGTTTTTACCCAGCAACATCTTTCGGTTCGTGCCCCTCACCCATCTAGACCTGCGTGGCAACAAGCTACAGACGCTCCCTTATGTCGGGTTTTTGGAGCACATCGGACGGATAATGGAACTTCTTCTAGAGGACAATGATTGGGTCTGTGACTGTGATATTTTCCACTTAAAAATCTGGATGGAGAACATGAGGGCCCAGTCGGCGATTGGGGAGGTGGTCTGCAGCAGCCCACATCACCTCAGGGGGACCATTCTTTCTAAAGTCAAGAGGGATGTTCTCTGTCCATCCCATGCAGATATTAACCTGGAGGAGCCATCAAAGTCACTGGATATGGTTGTTACTCCCTCATCCAAAGTGGCTCAGATTCCCAAGTTGATGGACGCCAAGGATGACGCCAAGATACCAACACCGTCTCAGATTCCCAGCAGCCCTTGTGTGGAGCAATGTTCTTGCCACAGTCACCCTGTGGCGGGATTTTTGATGCATTGTCAGGACAGAGGGATTCAAAAGGTATCAGATATCGGAATACTTCAGCAGAGCCCCACCAAATTGGTCATGACAGGAAATATGATTCAGAAACTGCTGAAATACGACTTTGTCACATATGATAGCTTAGAACTGCTTAACTTGGCCAACAACAGAATTGATTACATTGATAACGAGACATTCCTCAGTTTGAGCAGTTTGAAAAAACTTTATTTGAACGGCAACAGAATCGAAAAGTTGGTATCCACAATGTTCGTGGGACTGCACAACCTTGAATACCTGTATCTGGAATACAATCTTATCAAAGAGATTGCTCCCGGCACATTTAATCCCTTGCCAAACCTCAAGCTGTTGTCATTGAATAACAACCTGCTCAGCTCTCTTCCCGCGCAGATATTTCGCAATGTGCCCCTCACCAAATTAAACCTGAGGAAAAATCTACTTATGCACCTGCCAGTGAGCAACGTGCTTGATCAACTTGACTCGCTAGAGCAGATTTATTTAGAGGACAACCCCTGGGACTGCAGCTGTGACTTACTCAGCCTCAAACAATGGGTGGAAAAACTGAGAAAGGACACGGTTGTGGGCTCCATTTTGTGTCACACCCCAAAGAAAGTGGTGCAGGCTGAGCTGAGAAACCTTCGTCATGAGTTGCTATGTCCCGGTTTAGTGACCTTTTACTCTTTGCCTCCAGGTGAGGAGGAGAGCGTCACAGCCACGTTGGGGCCGGATGGTGCCGGCAGGGGCTTGCTCAGTTCACTTACTGACACCGTCCCGCTCTCTGTGCTCATCTTGAGCCTTCTCATTTTCTTCCTCATGATTATATTCTGCTCAGCGGGGGTGGTGGTGTTTGTGGTGCACCGACGGCGGCGGAGGGCAAAGAAAAAAGCAGCGGAGGAGCAGCCCAGAGAAAACAACAGCAGTAGCCCCATTCACTTGCATTACAGCATGTATGGGCAGAAAACCACGCACCACACACTCACACAAAGAGCAGGGTCTGCCACTCTATATGAAGAGAGATCACACAGTCCTATTGTGCAGATCTGCCGCAACCCTACCTACTGCGCCCAGCATAAGGAACACGAAGCAGACTTGGATTATAATCTGGATGAACCCAATGCCAAGCATCACGTCTGCCGGAGTATCATGGAGAAGGAGAACACTTCTCCGCTCACAGGAAACCCCAACCCGAAATTCAGACCCATGACTGCAGAGTGCCCCACAGAGTTTGTCTCTCTCGGGAACCCCAACTCCCTCTACAGGAACATTCTAGAGAGGGAGAAGGAACTCCAGCAGCTGGGAATAACAGAGTACCTTAGGAAAAATATGCCTCAGCTTCAGTCCGCTGTGGACATGCAGGTCCCGGGGCATCAGGAGGAGCTGAAGCTAATGGAGACAATTATGTACTCTAGACCACGCAAGGTCATGCTTGAGCAAACTAAGAATGAGTACTTTGAACTAAAGGCTAACTTGCATACTGAGCCAGACTACTTGGAGGTTCTGGAGCATCAAACTGCATTTAACTGAGCTGAGGCAGAAAAAAATATATTTTATGTTATGTTCTGAAACAAGTGAAACAAGTGCCTTGTCTAATTTGCCCTCTTGTACTTTCCACAGTATGAAATATATACCACGGACACATCACATAGCAGTTTAATTGTAGCACAGAATGTAACTGCTTTATTCCCTTATTACCTTTTTTTTTTTTCTGTTGACAGCCATGTTATGTAGCTGGTGACAGGTATAACGTTTTGGCCAAATGTAACTTCAAGAACCGATTGCAGGGTGTTGAGCAGTCTTGGGTTAAGAATCTCTTTGAAATCCACTCAATCAACTCTCTGTGACTGATTAAACTTAGATGGCCCATTGCAGCCACACGAATAGATCTTCAAAGTGTAGACCCCTTCTATCTGACGTACTGGCAGGATAAAGCAGATGTTCCAAAAATAAGTGAGTGAATTTCAACCACCACTTGACCCAGAACTGCTGTTTTAATCAGTCGATCTTGGCTGTTTGGATGTGACCTGATTACTCCCTCTGTCAACACAGGCCAGTCTGTTAGGTCACAGTGCTGTAACCAGCATGCTCATTGTGCCGTAGAGTCAGCAAAATGCCAACTGTACTTTGGACAATATTGATGGGAGTTTTGCATATCCGTGGTTCCTGTGCTATTCTCCTGTTAGTGCTTTTGATCAATCAGACACTGCATCTCCTTTTCAGTTGTTGGACATTTATTTATTTTCTATTCAAACTGGTGGTATTCACAAAAAGGATGTTAATACAGTTTTATTTTAATTAGTAAATAGAGCACTTAAAGTATATTATACACAACTGTAATCTTGTAAAAAATGCATTGCACTAATCAAATGCCATAAGGTGGTGCATGACAATCAACACAACGTCCTGCTGATACATTTTTTGTTGTTTTCTTGCTGCCATAAAGAAGAGCCACAAATGTGTGTGTGAAGTTACTGTATGTGCGCGCGCGAGTGTGTGTACGTGTGTGTGAGGGTTGTGCCTCATTTCACAATTTTATGTCTGACAAAATAATGTGTGCTCAAACATTCAGCAACATCGCTCATTCTTGTTGCAATGTTTTGAACTGTGCATTTGTGAACTGACACGAGGCAGGGCATGTTTTGGCGTTCAGGCACCTGACTGGTTGCCGATGAGTGATGTTGCCCAAACGTGAAGCTCCAGCTTTCCATGGAGACATGCTGCCGGCTGACAGAGGCCAACTCTTCTCAGTTGCTCAGCTCAATGGACTGCTGGGAACTGAAGTGGCTTCCGATACGGACATTGTCATCGTTCAGGATTTATATGCACTCCATTCATATTCTAGAAGATTCATATTCAACTTTGAAATGGTTCATGTAAGCACACACTCTGTAGCTTTTGTACCTATCTAGATTTAATTATTTATTCTGTATATTTTGTATATACTTATGTTTCATTATATCTTTGTTTTTTGTGTGCCTTCAGTGCTGTACAGAATATAAACAGAAGTTGTAACTGATGAACAGAAAATAAAGAAATGCAATATTACGTAAACTTGGAAACTAAGGCATACTCTCAACTGTGACAAATGTTTCCATTTATTTAGTTCAAGCAAACTGTGAGGAAAGCGGAACCGCGCAGAATTTCAGCCGTTATCACATTATAATGCAGAGTATGTATATGTCAGCCATATTGTAAATGTCAAACTGACAATCAGCAAGTGTCAATTGGATGTTTTGCATATGTCATGGGATTACATCAAAACTATCGCTGTCATTTTAAAAGATCAAAGTGTGACTAAGAAGTCAGTCATTGTTGCTACATGCACGTCGCTCAATGTCACAGTCAGCACTAACTTTGCCTTTGTTGTGCTTCACCTACCAAAAGCCATCTAGCTCAATGAGTCCTGCCATTCAGATGCCAAATCACTAAGACCCCAACAGACTGTAATTTTTCCTAACAGGAAGTTCAATAATCTGCTACTGTCCTTTCCACTGAGCCAAAAATAAACGGAATAAATAAATGGACTTCCTGGAAGTAAAGAAAAAAATAATAATAATAATTGGCACCTTCAAACAAGTCCGGAACCCTGAATGTTACACCTTTTTAATAGATACACGGCTTTGGACCTGCTGTAGAGCTCTGCAGTAGTACACACAGCTAATTGGCACGTCACAGCCATCCAGTTCCATATCAATAGCTCAAAAGAATGCCAGTTATTTTCTCCCTATGCTTTATCAGTCCTGTGTGTGTGCATCCACTTGTGTACACACAATTGGGTTGTTTTCCTCTTGCGTGTGAATTATTTAGCCCCCCATGACGGCTCATCCTCAGTCCTTAATCACACAACAATGGCTGCAGGGTTTCTTCACCACCGATGCTTTTCCGCATGACTTCCATTTTTTTTTTGCTTTTCTCCAGGGAAATGGTGGACCTTCCCCGTTCCTCCATCCCCCATCGTAATTGATATATCTGAAGTGCCGTGTACGAACACTCTCACAGTTTGAAACTCTCGCGCACAACCACACACAAACGCGCACGTGTCTGCTCGCATACAGATGCGCAAACCTTTGCACAGAAGACACACGACTGTGGGGTGCAAACTCGGTAGGCTCGGTAACAACACAAACAGAGGCAAGTAGACACACATTAGTACACAAAAACAGCAGGGGAGGTGAGGGATCCTCTGCAGCTCGATGCTATCAGCCTGTGAAGCATTATGCTCCTCCTAAGGTGTGACATTAGGAAAGTGTTCAGCATTCTTTATTCCAAGAGACTCAGAGGAGATGGGCACAAAAATTAGCTTTGTAAATTATACAGTATAATCCAAAGCTGTCCATTACACCTATCTGGCATCGAAAGAAAACGGCTAAAATGACGGCAGTATGTGAATTGGGTAACAAAACATCCAAATCTCAGTAGAACAGGGTACAAAGTGTGCTGGCACTACTGCAAAGCTAGTCAAAGGGCTATTATGCTGCGGCTCAACACACTTCATCAACTCTTGTGAAACCTTGTGCTGTGTTGGTGGTTGAAACCTAGGGCAGTTCATTTCATAACCATTTTGCTTATTTCCGTGTACAATTCAAAGGGAAAACAAGTATTTCAACGTGCAGTTGCCCATTAACCAAGCATTTTAAACAATCCATGAACAAAAAGGAGTGGGAAGAAGAAAATCGTATTACACGCCTCTTTCTTATAAATATAATAACATGAAGTTAGCTTGCGTAACTTATATCTTCTTTTCCTCTTTTAGCAAGAAATAATGAGGATTATCTTTCATAAAAAACTGAATTCCAAGCATTTAGATGTGGTTTTATTTATTCTTAAATTGGTTAATATCAGAACCACACTGATACCTTGGAGAGTTACATGCACATCTGTTTCAAAGTAGTACGTGCACGCCAAGTTATGCCTCCTCCTATGGTCCTGATCCCCTAGGCTCAGTAGAAATAACGTCTGAACATTTCCAGGAAGTCAACTCCACTTTTTGCTTTCTATCAAATTATTAAAGTTTTAAGCCTGCAGTGCAGAACTTTTGTCTCCTACTGGCATTGAAACAGTAAATACACTAAAACACTTTTGACTTGCTCTTATGCCGGATGCCTAAAGGGGAACGCTGTCTTCAAATCTTCCCTTGCAATGAAAGACAGAAGGGGGTAAAAAAAAAAAAAAAAAAAAATTGTCGAGTCTTGGAGTCATCAGAAGGCTTAATTAGCCACGGCACAAATTTGTTAGCTGCTGCTGAAATGCGGATCTTCAGCAAAACACCCTCGTCCTGTCCACTCCACCTCAATCCGTCCCAAACCAATCAACAGGGTCTAGAAGTGGACTAAAACTCCATGTGAACAGGAGTACATCCATGCCAACTCATAATATTTCACTACCACAACAAGGAAGTACATGTGCAGAGGGATGGAGGAAATATTACACAAACATAGGCTCCATCTTGCTAATGTTACTTTGTCGAATATTGTTTCCCTACACAGCCTTTTAAATCACATACTGTGTGGCAACTGCGCATAATTTTGTCCTGCAAATGATTCGCAGGTTTTACAGACAATACCATCCTATATTGCATAATTATTTTGGGGATGTTACATCAGTAGGGACAGCTGAAAAGACTAAGGAGCTTATATGACTCAGAACGTAGCATGAGATTCTTTTTCCAAAAAAGAAACACCTCGTCGGGGGATGATGACAACTGCTTCCTGCTTCAGGTTGTGAGCAACAACGGCATCCTGAGGTTCACCCGCTTTATTCCTTACTGTACCTTTATCAAGGGAAGGGTATTTATCCCTGATTAAGAGTTCCTGCCACAGCTGAGAGTGGGACTCCATGAGGAGCGGGGGGAGTGGGGAGAGACGGCTTAGGGAAAGGGAGACATTTTATGAATGGTTAACTGGTAGCTGGTTAGCTAACTAGTTACAGTAGTGAGTAGATTGCTTTGCCCATCCTCTCCGGCAAACCAATTACTGCTGGTTCACTACCTGTCCACCAGCACAGGAATATCGTCACAGACACTGAATTTAGCTATGCTGCAAAATACAGAGAGCTTGCTGTGCAGTGTAAGGCTGAATCAGCATTGCGTTAACTCATGTGGCAAGAGCTTGAATATAAGAGACACGGATTTATATGTAAAAGCTCCTCACTACAGCTTTAGATTCAATAAATCAATCATTTCCTTTCTAAACTTTTGAATTGTAGGTGTGTTCTCTGGAGTTTACTTCGTGTATAATTCATATAACTCTTTTTTGTACTATAAAATTTAGGTTTTATGTTATTCACACAAGTGTTTCTGCACAACTCTACACAACTGAAACAAGGAAAGACGAGTGAAAAATGCCTTGAAATCTAACCTCTACTTTGCTTTACCCGATAATGCTGAAGTTTTGGCTAGTTTTGTTTTAATATGGTATATATGTTGTTTGCAAGAACGTTCATGATCTACACAATTCAAATTTATTCTCAAATAATCTTTTTATTCTTTCATTATTTACAGTTATGGTTACAAAGTGCTATAAATGCAATGTTGCTAAACATCACTGATGAAGATCTTTTTTTTCAGTGAAGTCTTTTTTCAAAGTTAAAGCACTAGCAATAGCGCACAGTTAATATCTGGTATTAGTTACACCATACAAATTGAGCATCAGAGGCATTCATGTGTTAATATTTGAATGAATATATGGTGTGACAAAAGTTTGAGAAATTCTTACCAAATAGTCTGCGAAGAAGATATTCATATATTTTTCAGTTTCATACAAGCACTTATCAAAGACCTACTTGTATCAAGTGTAAATAATGTACCCTTGAATAAGAAGCATTAACTGGAAAAAAAAATCTAGTTTTTCATCAATAATGAAAACAAACTGTTCTCAGTTGTGGACTCAGAGTTTTGGATCCCACTGTACATGACAGAAACTTACACCACAGGTACCTCCAATAAAGTAGCTGATCTGATTAGATTTTGGAGCACCTTGCTGCATACATTTGCATCATAATGAGGAAAAATGTTGAAGCATTAGGCAGCTAAAATGCCTCTTATTCAGGTTAAGCTGTAGAAATATGTAAAACTCAAATGACTTTGATAGTTCATGTTTAGAGGCAACAACCGCGAGTACCTCGGTGATTTACGCATTGATTTTAATTGTGTTTATCTGATGAAATAAAATTATGTAGAAAGAATGAACAGTCAACTGAAGGACTTACAAGGACCCTGAAATTTGACTGCTTACGGGATGAATGTTGAAAAAGTATACAGATGGTACACAATACACACACACACCAACACACATGCGCACACACACAATCCACTTTCTTCACAGATGTACCACAAATGAGAACCAAATGGAATCCATAAGCCAGATTCAGAGAGCCAAAACACACTCAGACACAAGTTCAAACACAACACCAGTTACCAACTGTGACTATTTACAGTTCATTCTGAATACTGCCTACGTTTGTCTTGCATCTCAGCCAGAATAGAATCAAATCTTGTGACCTAAAATGTGATTATCTACTCTCAACAGCAAAGTCTTTTTACGTTTGAGCAATAAAAAATAAGCAATGAAAAACCATAAATGATGCTTTTAGTATGGCAAATTACACGGCATATTATTATGATGTCAGTATGCCTCATGCCTCCATCAGTATCGTAAGCAGTAATGTGAACTAACTGAGTGTGAAGTGGAGTGGAGTGCCCTGTGTCTCATTTTTACAGCAAATGATCTATCCTTTATTAGTGAAAAGCTTTCCAAAAGTGATTTGGAAAATCCATACCATCCAGCCCAATGTTATTATTTGCTAAAGTGGATGATTTTTACATTGTCCCCAAGCACAAGCTATTAGTATTCATATCTAGAGCAAAACAACAGAGCATCTCTTCTGGGTAACACTATTGATCCATCTTTTGAGCCCAAGAGTTTTACCGGGGTCTGTGTACGTATTAAGCTGCAGTCAATTAATGCCCCATGCATCACATTATGCAGAGTACACTTCGTTCTTGTCCTTTATTCTTCTTGACATTTAATGTACTGGGAGCTGCCAAAGCACAAAAGAAAAAAAAGTTTTGGGATATAATCACCATATGGAACGTGGACAAAAAAAGCGTTCAGCACATATAGGTTGTCTGAAGTTGAAATGAACTGCTCTTCCACACAGGTCCCACTGCACCACCAAAAGGGACTACAGCTGAACTGCCACCAACCAAAATGGATTCCACGCCTGGATGTCAAATACACTTAAACCAGGGACACAGCGAGCACATCTCACAGAACTAATGCCAAATGAGGCTGACGGTTAGATTGCTTTGCGTCCCTTCATGCCTCCTGCGAAAAGTTGTCCTTGAACACACCACACAGACTCTTAACTGACAGTCGACATGCACTGCGCTCTGCACCGGCGAAAGAGAAAATAATTCTGTGTACCAGTAGGGGGCAGTAGTCTTTATTCGTACTTCAAAAAAAGCAAACTGGAAGCTCCATGATCGTGGAAAGGTAAAGGACCATGCTAGTGTCAGCCCGTCTTTTTCACGCCACTGTGAATCACCTTCAAACAGTTTCATCTGAACAGATTCAGAGCTGAAATACTCAAAATCATCAAAAGCTGAAATATTAGCAGTGCCTTCTCTGTGGGTCCTCTTGACAGTGTCGCTTGTTTGCCATTGCCGTTTCTCTTCTCGTGCTCTGACTCACTTATAGTTGAACAGCCAATCAGAATGCTCTCTCTCACTGATGGCCGATTCAACATGCTGAACTGGCCGGTAAACCACTGATGAGTGCTTTCAACTGCCTGCAGTGCATGACACACCACAGTCACAGACACTCAATGATGCCCCAAAGAGGGCTCATGGTCAGTTTGGTGTGCCAGGGGCCTTAGATGGTCTTTACAGAGTTTCTTTATGTACTAAAACACTCCTTAGTATTTTAGGGACCTTGCTCTGTTGGTCTAAATCAGAGTGAAACTGGTACTTCTCCTTTGTTTTCTAATTTTGTTTCATACTGTACAAGTTTAAGCAGACCAGAAAATAGAAAACATTTGCTGTGGGGTGTGTGGGAAAAGGCAGGATTGGAAACTCACAAATGTCTTTGATTCATTGATTAGAAGTATATACTTGGGGACAATGTAAACAAACCTTTTCCAATTGTGCATAGATTTCATGGAGCTCAATTGATCACAGCGACTACAGAGCCGGTGTCCCAGTTACTTTTGGCGATACTGGCAGTAATCCTCCTTGGGTTCCTACCAAACATATTTGGAAGATGTTGCTCATTATGAACACTTGTCAAGGCTCCAGGTTGCCAACAATGTGTTGATCCACAGACAAGCTACAATCAGACGTTGATATGACCGGAGAAGGCCAGCCAACGCATTCCTACCACAACCTGTAATATAAAAATGCTGCATTTTTGGTCCACTTTCTGCAACTGGGTCGAATCAGGATTGCATCGTGTTTTCATTGCAACTGAGCCACACGAGAGACCAGCTCTTGCAAGCGGTCTTGGACTGGTTGTTTTGATTTGCACCTGAGTGCAATTGAAACTCTCAACATCATGCAGTGTCCAGGGACTGCCAAGGGTCCCTCAGGGAGCTCTAGTGGGTCTCCAGGAAAATGATTAATGGTGTCATTTCACAATAATTTAATTTAAATTATCCCAATGATTGAATGCATCAAGATGATTATTCTATTGTCACATTTTCTGCCCATGTAGAGGGTAGAGAGTTACACAGTTCGGTACTGAATCAACAACAAAGACCTTGCCATACCTTGCCATTGATTAAAGGAGGCTCCAGGGTCTAAAGTGTGTCTATTTGGTCTAATGTGTTTCTAAGAGTTCTAGAACTCTTGTGTCACATCAACAATGCTACTGTAGTTGGGACACGCCGTCATTTAAAAGTGAGGAGGGAAAAAAAAAGACGTGTCTTTTTTTAGACTTTTTTTTAGATGGCGTCTCATCGTTGGTATGACAACACGTTGCATCGCGGCCAGCACATAGTCTTATTAACCGCCATTATATCTGTCTAAAATATACTTATTTTCTACCAGAAATTTACAAGACTTCAACTCTGGACGCCATCCAAAAACAGCGAGAAACAGCAGCGCCCTGCATTCAAAAACAGCGAGGTGTGACGCGAGGTAGAAAGACACATGTTTACATAGGGAAACAATTAAAAAATAGCGTGATGAAATTCAGATATGTCCTCTGTGTGAATGGCCCCTGAGAGCTTTGAAACACTTCTGGTTATTCAGAGTTCCGGAATCTGTGTTGTTATGAGTTCAGAAGTGCTAACCCCCCCTTGCCATTTTCCACATTTTGTGTTCAAAATTAAATGAATCTGGGTTTTATTTGTCATTAAACATACCAATCCATAATGTCAAAGTGGCTTGTTATTTCCATTTTTTTTAATACAAACTTTTACAAGTGAAAAATTTCAATGTTATGAGTCATTAAGTGTTCAATTCCTTTGGAGTGACACTTGAGTCATTAAGTGTTCAATTCCTTTGGAGTGACACGATTTGAAATGGAACACGTCTTTATACAGCCCTACAATTGATAGGGCATGTCAGTGCAGAAAGTTTAGAATAAGGTCCAAGAAACTGTCTAGCACCAGTAATCTCTGCCAAAGGTGTTTCCCATAAGTATTCATCCCACTTTGGCAGCAGGTTTAACACTTATTTAAATGCTTATGTGTTTCATTTTCAATGCATTCACAAAAAAGTTCTAAAAGAGTTCTGTTTATGTTATGTCATTCTGGGGCATGTTTTCGACAGCACCGGCTCAAAAACTTTGAAATCAAGCTGCAACACCACAAAATGCAGAAGCAAATCAAGGGGGCTGAACACAACCCGAAGGCACTGTATCTATAAAAGTGAAGACATTCATCCTTATCAAGTGTCCACATGCTATGTGGTGTGATTTGGAGTTCCAACCATGAATGAAGCACCATTGTAAGGGATGGCTTTGTGTTTTGGCATACCCCCCCTTCCTGATTGAACTGTCTGCTGTCTGTTACATGGCCTTACCCTTGGGGCAATCTTATGATGTTGATTGCCAAGTAGAGCAGCTTGCTATGAATCCGTGACCATTGAACCTCTAGCCTGTTGTTCTCTTGGCAAACCGTTTGAACACCAAGCCACTGACCCATTTTTGCATCTGAACATCACAAGTGTACAGTCAGTGAACCTGCCTTTTGTTCACAGCAACTCTCAGGTATAGGAAATAGAAATTGTGCATTAAAAAGCGAAACCCCCTTAAACACTTTAAATTAAAAACAGCTGGTGCCAACCATTTTTGTTGTTTGGTTTTGTTTTTTTTCATAACCTCAGGTACAAGTGGGCAAATGTAGATGGCGTGATGTCTTGCTGAGATATTTCCTGCATTGCTATAAATAAAGTTTGACAAGATAATTCAATTCAAGAACCTTTAACATTAACGGTAAAAGTTAGGTTTTGGTATCAGTCCCTCACAAAGTGAGGGCTTCTTCATTTTGCACCAATGTTCAACCATCAAACAAGGAAAAATCCAATTCTGAAGATGTAGAGATACTAATTTCTTCACTAACAGTGGCCACAATAGACCGGAATGCTGCAAGAATACTGCAAGAACCCTGTCTTAATCTTGCTATTGCTTTCACTGTGGTTCTCTGAAAGTTTTGTATAACCCCCAGCTGCATGGAACAAGTTCAGGCACATTTTCTGGGTATTGTCAAAAGGCAGTCTGGGAAATGGGAGAAATCACTAACTTATCTTAGCCTAACTTCAGTAGAAGTAGATGGCCAGTTGAGGGAAAGTGGGCACACCGGGTGCACAAAAGTAAATTACAACACTTCATCACAAAATAACCTCTGGAATGCATTCGAACATTACAGATGATGTATCTGAAGGTGGATTTTTCCTTTAATGGAGTGTGTGCAGTCCACCTTCACCCAGCATTTCAGCAGGTATCACATACAGTACACTGAAAATGGATGGGAAATAATAGAGAGAAATGTGTTACCACATACTGGGAGTGAGATCAGAGCCAATGCATTCCGTAAATTGTGGGTTACAGTGGGACAAGGCAAACAAATACCAGCGAAAAAATAGATTATATTTTTCTGAACAGTATTGATTTGCTCCAATCTCTGGAAAAGACCTTATTTTCATCTCACATCAATTGTAGGCTTTTCACCAAAATATACACTAAATGTACAAAATATTAGGGACATTTACTCTTTTCATAAACTACACTGACAAGGTGAATCCAGGTAAAAGCTGTATTGATTTCCCATAAGAAAATCTATCTCAATCACAAAGATATAAAATAAAAAAATGGGTATAGGGTTAGACCAAGGGTTTAACTATCTAAACATCTAGACATGACATGTGCATGTGATAATTCTGTTGATTAGCCAATAAAAAGGCAAATAAAATCAAATTCATTAAAGTAATCATCTTAATTGTGAACGACCGACAGTGTACTTTCTATGCAGCACTCTCTCTTGGCATAATTTTTTTCCCATTTGCCCCGTCTGCACATGTTGTGCCTCAAGTGGAGCATGAACTAACCATGGATACACCACAGCAACTGACACAGACATAACACATGCGAGATCCCACACATGACCCTGCCCCTGCTGTTTATGTATGGCAGTTTTGCATGCACTGTACAAATAAGTAAATAATGAAATAAAAGAATAAGCTCCATAGAGCCCATCCCAGAAGAGCGTCCTCTTTCTGTGCAGGCAGTGAAATGAATATTATGGTCCTATACATGCAAGCCCTGCATGCATGTGACATGCATGTATGTGCAAATTGCTCTTTGTTAGATCTTGGAAGCACAGCGCAATGTTTGGCTTGTTGAGCACACAGCGAGTTCGGGTGCGACATGACTGTCTGTGATCGGGAGAGAGAAAAAGAGAAAGAGAGAGAGAGGGGGGGGAGTCAGATTGACACCATCTAAGATAAGGAGTCACAAGTCACACTTGTGCTCCCGACATTAGAACAAATTTCCTCATATGATCACACTGCAGAAATATGAGATGGTAGCCCAAAGTGTTTCTAATAATATTACAGGCTAATGACCCACTTACAAAAGTGCCTGGCCCGGCCCACTTGGATCACTCAAATGATCACTGATGGGCTTTCATGGCTCCAGAAGCCGAGGAGACGGAGCAGGACAATCCATCCATTCCTCCGCTGAATGATGATGCAATTAAATGTTTCATAGTGTGCCAACATATTACCACTGCAATGGCTCAGGCTATCCTGTTTTTTCTCCCTCTCTGTGTGCTGTCATGTGAGGCACAAAGACATGGCATAAGCCTCTCTTGTTTTCTTCTCCCTTTCAGTGTGTTTGTCCCGTTTCATCTGCCACTAACTTCGATCCAGGGCTTTGTCTCTCCCTCTTTTCCGTCCTCCTCTTTCACTCCTGAAGCACAGCTAAGTCATATCAATTAGAGGAGTAAACTTTAAACCTCTGCTCTCAAAATAGTCGGCGTGACGCTTATGCACAATGCACACAAACTCTTTATCTCTCTGCGTGCTTTGTTCCCTCTCCTCTGCATTCTATACGGTAAGGATGTAAACATCAAGAGTATAGGGGAAATGGGATCCGGCACACTGAAGGGATCTGGAGAAAAAAGGCTCAATCACTTTGAGTAGGGAATTCATTATTCACCAGTTATACACCATTTCTCAGTGTCCTGCAAAAAATACCCACATAAATAAAACAACTTTTTGGCACAATTATTGATCCAAGGTATCTGCAGGTATCCTTCCTCCTTAGAAATGAGCCAAGAGTTTAAGAATTCAGTGCAGCGAGCAATCTGCAGAGATATTTTACAAAACCTACCGGGAGAAAAATACTAGCTCGAAACATAAGAATGGCCGAGCATGCTAAATGAAAGCTCAGATGTACAAATTTGTTGGGGCATTGCTTTATAAATGCGAATATATGCCAGAAGACCTATATACATGCACTGTGCATATGAACGCAGTGTACTATGGGCTGTGGTGTGTTTGCGTTGCACATTATGCTTCATTTATTTAAAGATTTAAACATACCGCCTTGAGCTGTTTGTACTCTTAAACCCAGCTATCAGAATTAACTCATCTGTATAAGTTAAAGACGTCAAGAACTCATGAAAACCTCAGGCGACTTGATGCTTCTCCACTGCATTATATTTCTCACAAAAGATTGACTATTTTGAACTCTGAAGGAAAGAAAAAGTGTACAATGGCTACATATGTTATATATTACAAACTGACATGGAGCCTCAAGGGCCTTAAGTTGCAACCAAGTTCCCATCCATTTTATTCATATGTCATCTGATTAGTAACAGATTAGCGGCATTTGATTGGGCATGATTTCAGTTGGACTAAAATGTTTACATGATGTGTGAAAAAGTGGATTTATTGTTTTAGCCCGGCTAAAATAGAACTTTTAAAGTTATAACGAAGATGCTGTATTGAGTGGAGTAGATGGTGGAATGATGATGATGTTCAATTATAGAGAGAAAATACCAAGTGAGCAGCCAGAATGTGCTCAAGCACCATGTTGCCCACAATATATATAGGAAAACATTACGGATTTGGATGAGCATGGAAGGCAAATAGCCAATGTAATACCCAAGTTACAGCTGGGTTCAGTATAAGTGGTTGATATGTCTAAATGAAAAAGGGTTAGAAGGCAAGAAAGGGCCAAATGAAAATGTCGCCGGTGCTCACTTTCCTTTTTAAACATGAGTGGCGAATATTATAATTCTCTTTTCAAGCTGTTACACAGTGGGCTGCTGTCCACTGCCAGATCTCCCTTAATTAAATCGCCCACTGGTCAAACTACTAATCTTGTCAAAAACTTTCAATGACTGATTTAAAGTTGTCTGGCACCGAGCGGCAGACCTGTTCCAAAAGCCTGTCCAGCACATATGAATCAAACGTGACTCATAGGTCACGTCCCAAAGGCCTGGACTTCCCCAGCCTTTCTCAGACTTAGAGGCACACTTGCACTAAAGTCTGGGGGGAGCTTAGGGCCGCCCCATGGTGAAATCACTAACTCCCCAAAGTCTCTTATGTGGGTTTTTAGAGCCTCTTATACGGAATTACAGTCAATCCTCAATCTTATGGATTTAAGAGGAGAGGATCGCTCACAATCCAAAGTGAAAAGTACTTAAAAGGGAAATAATTCACATGTCAAAAATGGATAAGAATGGATTGAAAAGTCCTTATTTACGGACTTTTCCTGAAAGTATAAAGCAGGATCAGACATCTTGAAATTGCAAACTTCATTCATGTTCATCCATTTGGTAATATACAGCCTAAAGGTTCATTTAACGACCCCTCTACACTTTTGAGTTGTCTCTATCGTAATATTTTCCAGATATGTCATCCGTGGCGCTGCATTTGAACAGCAGATGTTCATTCTTTTGAAGATCTAAAATTAAGCGAGTCCCAGCTTTCACCTCTGACCCTACTTTGATCCCTGAACTTGAGAACTTATAAAATACTGTATGTTGGCTAAGTCTCTGAAATCTGGAGTCTGGACAGGATCACAGACTTTGCACTGCAGCGTCTTTTTGTTTTTTTTGACTATGACAAACTTTAAATGCATACAAGCAGGACCAATAGTCTGATAGGGCGACCATGGCTTCGGGCTTCATGTGTTCCTGTTGCTGTATTCTTGATGTTCAAAGTCAAAACAATTAAGTCATTCTTCCTTCACCCATAGGCTTGTGTTGTAAAGTGGCTCCGAGAGTCGAGAGGGGAGCCAAATGTACACACACACGCACACACACACACACACACACACATACAGCCACACAAAACAGGCACAAAGAGGATTTTTTTTCAAGTATTTGTGAAATATACTTTAGCTCTTTACCTGCTATGGGTAAAATAAATAAATAAATAGATAAACAGATGAATAAATATTAGCATATTTTAAAATTTTAATGGGTTAAAAAATCATTAGCAGTAGTTCTAAGGAGCACTACATATAATGTTCTGATTGCACAAGTTCTGCTTTTTGCCAAACACACACACACACACACACACACAAGCACACATAACAGGCACACAGAGGATTCCCTTTCTCTTCGTTTCTTTCCTTTTTTTTTTTTGGTTTATGTATGTAAAAATATATATTTTACCTGGTATGAAAAACGAAAAAACAAAAACACATAATGAGCAGGAGTTTTAAGTAGCACTACCTATAATGCTCTAATTGCACAAGTTCTTCTAATTAGATGGTTCATGTGACAAGCACACACACACACACACACACACACACACAAATGTGCAGATTCAAGATGATTTCGTTTGCAGTCTCCCAGGGGATCCAGGCTGTAATCAAGGCCATTTTTCATAGCGCTGTGATGTACAAACGCACCTACACCTGTAATGGATGT